>JANHGB010041052.1:0-102076 GCA_026283785.1 Coracopsis vasa | reverse complement strand
CAAAAAGTCCAAAAGAAAAAAAAAAAAAAACACACCAAAAAAAACCAAGCAAAAAACCCACAACCCTCCACTCTTTCTTTCTGCAACAAGGGAGGATGCACAAACACAACTATCAGAACATACACATGCTCATCTCCCTACAGCATTTACAGATCCCTTTGCAGAACAATGTTTGCCAATTGTGTCATGGTTTAGTCACAGGCCCTGAGCACAGAAGAATCTCTACCCAGATAGGGATCTATACGAGAACAAGAAACTATTGAAGCCAGGCATCCTCCTGTAGAGAGCTCTTTATGTGACTGAAACCTTGAAGCAGATAAGGCTCCACATAGATGGAAGTACTGCTCCTATAGCAAATTGCGGGACTAGAGCTCGAGATGATAACCGCTTTCTATTTATCAAGGATTGTGTCTTCTGTAAAGACCCTAGTATCCCTCAGGGAGCTAAATAATAGCAACGTGTACTGTATCTCACATACCTGAAGTATTACAGATCAGCTGCAATAACACATTCATGTTCTTATTGCATTTTTCAGTTACTAATGTGATCAAATAGCCTAAAGTATAGTAGCTTAATAACCATAAAAATACCCCACAGATTTACAAAAATGTGCTACTTTTCTTTCCTTTTTAAAAGAAACCCAGGCTTTGAAATGGTAACTTCAGTATTTTTATTTCTGTTCAGTGAGGGATTCATGCATTGGAAGAGTTAAGAAGTGACAGTAGTGCTGAGAATCATATGAACTGATCCTGTTAGTAACTACTTTATGGAACTGAAGGACAGCTGGTGATCCTTGCCTTGGGGTTAGCAATCCGATATCTATTTCAGAAGGTTTTTTTCTTGACAGTATGAACCCTATACATCATTTACATAATGCAACACACTTGCATTCTTCTGCTGGGCTTCAGAGTTTAGATTAGTAACAGAAACATGAGTTACACTGGTTAAACAATATAGATGTCATCTATTAAAATATTAGTTTTACTCATTGTCCCAGTGCAACCTTGTAAGTAGAACATTTTCAGTCTGGAGAGGTAGTTCCTTCCACACAGCTCTTTCTAATAAAGTCTAATATGTAGACTGAATGACATCAAGAGGTTTATTGATTATACCTTCTACTGGTAATGAAAACCAAAGCAATTCATTCTATGGAACCTAGAGCAAAACAAGAATATTATGACTTTAAAATGTGACTGTGCAATAAACATTAAAGATTTGTATGTTAAGAAGCAACTAAGACACTGAAATTAAAAATGGGATCATACAAAGAACGAAAGTGTCACGCGGGTGTAAACTCACTAGCTGTATGAACATGCACGCATGTGAAGAACTTGGGAGAACTATGTTCTTTCATTAGCCATTACTGAGGCCCTCAAAGCAGCAAGCATCATATGCTAAGATGTCAAAATGATGCTTCCCTTCCCCCTCACTCCTCTTAACTAGCAAAGCAAATAATCAGGCAACAAATTTATGATAAAAATATAGTAAACCCTACACAAAAGTTTACCTGTAAGCTTTTATATGCGTAAGAGATGCAAGAAGGATTCTGAAGGTGACTGCTATGAGTAGGTTTGGTTGAAGAGCATTATACTTTGAAAGCAGGTAAGTCATTCTACTCAACTCCCAACACTGCTTGAGCTCTGCCAAATGCATGCATCAAAATCACAGAAAAAATTAAAAATTGCCTAGTTTTGAATTTTAAGCTTGAAAATCATTGTGTCTTTATGAAAAGATTTGCTAAGAGACTCATGAACAACACACACACAATTTTAGGTACATCAAGCCTGAGTAGTGAGTGACAAGAGGATGCTACTACAGAAAAATCTTACACATTTTGCCAGTGTCTTAACATGCAGGTAGCTAGATGTTGAAGGGAGCTCCATCTTCTCAGATACTGGGAAATTCTGCTGTCAATTGTAATATATTGTTAATGGAATCTAGCATTGCCAAACACAAACAGAAAGCTTAAGCCAGACTATTATCAAATCATGAAATTGAACCAGAAATTGTGAATTTGAAATATACTCAATATATATGTCTTCCCACTGACTCTCATTTCTAAGATTCACATCACATTCACATATCACTTTGAGATATTCATAGGCAACAACAAAAAAGGAAAAAAAAGGAGAGACACAGAGAGGGGGAAAAGAAAGCTTCTTGCCTCCAGAATTAAAGAGAGAGATGAAGAAAAGTAGTAAGTGAAGTAGTAGCAGCTGACAGAAGAGCCTGTTCTCCGCAGACAAGTCCTTTAGACTATTTAGCTTACTATTTAGTGAGCTAACACTATGTTTGTAGCGCCTCCAAGACTGCAATTGCAGTTCACGGAGTTACATGGGAAACAGTTTGTTGATAGAGCTGCACTAACAGCATACACGATAGGCCAGGCCAGAAGCATTCATACAGTATTCCAGTCACAGTTCAGCAAAGCAAGCTCAGTGCTGCATTAGTTTCACAGCCATGGATACTTGAAGTTTTTTAAAGTTAAAATTAACTTTATCTAAGAGATGCTAGATATAAAGAGTATAGCACATTCTATTAATTACTTACAATGTCAATTCCTTATGTAATTTGGAACAGTCCCTTTTTTCCTCATCTTTACATTCATTTATCTGATCACAGGAAATGATGTGTTATTTTTTGTTAATTTCATTTAGGGTTTGTTGGGTTTTTTTAAATCAGATATATGGAAAACACTCAAGATAAAGCTAAACTGTGAGTGGTGTTTGTAGGCACAAAACTAACAAAACATAGTACAAATGTATAAGACAGCTGTTGAAATCTAGTAAGAACTTGCAAAGTTCCCTGTGTACTGAAGCCACCCACTGCTATGGAAGATGCTTACAAGCAGAGATGTGATTGGAATTTTGACCCTTTCCATAAAAAACATTGAAAGGTTTGGTGCAAACCAGAGTCTGAGACTTATATCTTCTAAACATCCTAGAAGTTTAGTGCTGATGCAGCCTACAGCAGAAATAACAGTAGTATTGGTAAAATATGATAACATTATTAATTTACTAAGTAGAAATCTTAATATAAATACAGAGGTAGCCTACAACTTAAAGTAGCAGTTTACACTCAGATTTCTAGAAACAAATTCATGTGAGAACCTGCCAAAAAAAGTCACAGAAATTATTGTACCTGGTTAAACTACTTATAACTTAACCAAAGAAGAAATAGTGGCTACGTAATAGACAGACCATATAACATGAAAACAAAGGACTGAAAGAATAGAAATGGGCAAAGAACACAAAGATAAACACAGAAAGGTCACTTCTGTAAATGAGGAGGAAAAAAAAAACCCAAACAAACCCCAATACCCTCTTTCTCAGTAGTATTATATTAGTGGCTCCTCTCACGATGGGCCTTAGCAACAATGCAGCCACTTGGAACACATTCAGCCATGACTTTTTCAGACAAACAAAAGAAGTGGAAGAGAAAAAAAGAAGAGACACACACAATAGAATGCCACGTGGCACAAGAGTGTCTATCACTTCCACTGCTAAATGCCAATGACTTTTATATTTGTGCTTATGGGCAGGAAATCCTAGCTCATTTGCCAAGGAGCACATCATACTGTGATTATGGAAGGAGGTGATATACATCTGCCTTATTCCCATAACAACTCGGGCTACTTTCAGAAACTATATGGAAGAGTTCAAAAAGACTACATTGTGTGAACACAGTTCTATTGGAATGCAATCAGTATGCATATTTACTGTGAGAACACTCGAATTATTCCCATACCTGGTGTTTGTTTGTTGGTGTTTTTTTGTTGTGATCATCCCATTTCCCTGCTCCCTCCTCTCCCCAGATGTACTGTATCCCTGTGTTTCCTGCTGCTCTGAAGAGGTGCAGAATTTCTGACCTCAATGCATTTTTGACTTGATAATGGATTGGTATGCATTAAAAACCTACTGCATCCCACCAGGTGATAAAAATTGCTTTGAACAGTTGAAAAGCTAGCACTTACGAATATTTGATTATGGAATGTATTTCCAATCTTAACAAGCCTTCAGAACAGCATAAGTTTTTCTGAACCTGCACAACCATTGAAACTGTTGCAATGGCCTCCTCTTGCAACATGGCATCAATAACAGTGGTCTGAGTTCTTACATACAAGAGTCACCTGTTCCAGAACAGGGGCAGAACAAGACTCCAACAAATAGCAAAGTACAGGCTTACTTTTCTCAAGAAAAAGAATGTGGCTGAATCTGACCACAGGTCTACAAAAGTGCCAGGAATTACACCCACCTCCAAATGCTGAACATCTAGTCCCAACACCCCTTTCAAATGAACCCGGACAGGGCAGGCTTGTGGTTGGAACATACTGCATTTATGGCTCGCCCCAATTCTCATAAAAGAAAGCAGTTCTCTATCCTGTGGTGCAGTCAGGGCTGGCACTAGGAGAATGGCTGAGCCATAAATCAGTCCCCTCCTCCTTCCTTGTGCCAAAGTCTCTGCACGGCAGAGAAGAGAAACTGAACCCTGCTCCTTTGATATTCTAGAGGGCCTACATCCTAATTCACTAGTCAAAGACGTCTTGTTGCCTTTACCTGGCCCTTATCCAACTGTGGTGATTATACAACACCATGCATGCTTTGAAAGCTCTCCTTTACTCACTCATTCACAGACCAACTTTGCTCATAGCTTTGTACAACACTCCAGATGAGCTAGAACAGTTACCTGGGAATCAAACACTATGCACAACAAAGGAAATCTATGATTGGAAAATAAATAAATAAATAGATAAATAATTGCTGGGCTGTCAACCAAGACAAACGCCATAAACCATTGTGTTTGCAATATCACACTGCATGTTTCAGTACTTTAAGTCATACAGTATATACTTTACTGATCGATTTGCATACCATATCGATCTCAAGGGTTGTATAATGCATTTGATTTGTGGCACTTCTGCATAATTTTCTGATTAAGTTACTTATTTAACCTATTGACCTTTACTGTTAATTAAAGAACCTATGTAAACATTGAGCCGTAATCAACTTGCACACTACCAAGTGGAATTTACATCTCGTGGAATTTATTTACTCTAAGGTTTTACACTGACACTGTGTGGTGTGCAACAGACATTTTCATCCTCTGCAGTTTAAATTTGTGAAGCATCTTAGGAATCTAACTTTCTTCCAACAACTTTCAAATAAAATTCTGACTGACATTTGGTCATTAAAAAAAAAAAAAAAGTTCACACAACAAATACCCATGTTGAAAGCATAAAAGAGAAATAGCAAGTTAAATCTGTGTTTAGTTTTCTTATGCAACTGGTCACTTGTAGTAACACCTGATGAACACCAGTCTGTGACCAGATGTCTATTGTGTGTAACACGTAGACCTATGTTATATATACCCAATAAGAAGTCTCTGCTCTACAGAGCTGGCAGCATGTTACACTCAGCATTGGTTCTCACTAACATGGAATCCTAATTTGAGCAAATCAGTTGGTGAACAAAGCAAAACAACACAATATATCACGGTCATTGCATTGCACTATACTCTGTTCATTACTGTTGAGAAAATTCAATTTAGTTTTAGTAATTTGTGGCACTTGGGTGTTCTTACTAAGTGTAGTATAGTATTTTACTGATTCATTGTAAAGCTAGAGGACACCTCAAAAATTCAGTTAACAAACAAACCACAATGTTTCATGAGTGTGAAAAGTGTTACATTGATAGCTTGGAAAGTCAGCAGTTTGACAACATACATAAACTAAGTATTTAGAAGCTGACTGCAGTTATAACTTCCTTACAATCACATCTTTTTCTGCATATATCCCAACAAAAAAGTTCAGCAATCACTGTGAGCCAAAGAGTATGACAGTGCTATGCCTCTTCAGGTAGTTCTTACTCCTCCACAGTGAGCAAACGGGCAAATCGGGGGGGGGGGGGGGCGCGGAATTAAAAAAAAAAATCCATAAACTTGCTCAATAAACGATGGCCTTAAGATCAAGCTATGCCAGTTTGGTTAAATCCAAAGGACAAGTCAAAAAACTAACAGGTATAGACATAATGATATAAAACAAGCTGATGAATTGAAGCCAAGTGGGTTGCACTCCATGCAGACTGAACAAAGCTAAAGATACTTCTGAACAATTGAAACCAAACCCCCAACTTTTCTATACAACTGCTTGCTTTCCAATACCACTCTACATTAAGTTTACATATGAGAAGGTCTGTTTTCACAACAATCTTAGTTCCCTTTTTATTATTTAAAGCTCAGAAATCCTTTCCTGACTGGGGATTTTACTTTACTTACCTTGTTTCCATACAGATAGCTACAATCACAGAACTTTTCTCAAAGCCAATTTTTTTCTCTTATGCCATTAATTAAGCTGCTGAAACACAGACTGAAATCTTCCCTCACTGTACAATGCAACTCTACACTGCTGACCACAAGTGTCCCTGCATTACAATTCACAGAGTGAAGCAAATAAAATGGCAGAAGGAGACTTACCTCAGATCAAAGTAATATGTTCTTCCCTGCCATACATGCAAATGAGTCCATCAGCATTTTGCAAACAGGAAGAATCTACTTCTACATCAGACCCAGAAGACCACCAATGCTACAATATGTTAACTTGCAATACAGACAAGATATTTACTGGCCCTTATTATCACATGCAGATGCAGAGTAGAAATTTGTGTTTTCAGAAACTTGAGTTTTCAGTATTCTCTTTCTCTCTCTTCCACCTTCAGCTCTACTTCCTACCTATCTGCTTCACTTTGCCATCTTAGTCTCCTTAATTGCACACTTTAACATTATTCCCTAAACTAATTAGAATGCATTGTTATGCTGGCTCTGTGTAACTTGTGCTGAATGATGCTGCTACCAAATTTTCTGCAGCAACTGTTTTTTCCTCCATGGGTTCATACATATTTCCCAATATGTTCTGTCTGCTATTGGTAAGAGAGGAAAATACAAAACTACTATTCTTCTATCTTTGTCAATTAGTTTAAAGATGTGACTGAAATGCAGTGAAATTCAGATTTAAACTGAATTAAGATTATCTAAAGGAGAACAATAATAATCATGAGAGGGATTTAAAGTTCTGTTACTTTATGAGAAACCTGCAAACCAAATTGAAGTACAAGAGTCATATAGAACACATGCACCCTTCCTATTGGTGGGAACTGCTATGGCAGGAATGTGTTCCAGTGTAATCCAATGAGACTTATCAAAGGGAAATAGTGTCGTTTACTCACTAGGGCCAATTCTGATTTCTTCTTCCTTAAGCTTCACTGGAACAAGTATCAAAGTGAAAACACACATTCCTTCCATTGTCAGTAATGGAATAGCTCCTGCTGGCTTTTTGCTGGCCACATATGTAGGCAATAAGAGGTATCCAAGCCAGTTACCAGAGTACATAAAAAACCTCTACATTTAAAATATTCAGCTTGCTCAACAAAGAATTCACCTTGATTAGTAGAGTGTATTAAATTTCACCTACTTAACTTTGCAGCTTGATTAATGAAGTATGCAGCTTAATCAGCACAGCATGCAACTCATGACAACATGTACCACCTTAAACTAAAACTAATGCTAGGACCCAACAGAATCCCCAATATATGTCTCTAAGGAAAACATGTAGTTCAGGAGATTCAAAGCAGGCTCCTAGGTCCATAAAAGAACAATTAAAGTGTTCAGTGCCCGCAGCAACCTTGTGGCTTTGTAAGGTGTACGATTTAGGCTGTAAAGTTTCAACTGTCCAGTAGCTGGAGTAGTCAGGCAACAGACCACTTATTTCAGTGCCAAACCAAGCAGCACCCTCATCTGTAATACTGGTCACTGTAACCACAACATCCTTTTACTTATCCACGGTCAGTACATAGCCAAATCCAACTTTCAGTATTTAATGTTAAGGACACCTGAGACGGTATGTAAATTGTAATGATAATTTACCTCAATTGCTGACATGCTTGCTATCTTCAAATATCTTTCCTAATTTCCCTGGGATAATGAAATCATGTTTTGGAAGGCCAGCAATACTATCAAGTTAAACCTAAGAACTAGAAAGGGGTTCAACTCTACACAGTTAGGATCTGGAGGTACTTCAGATATGAACCAAGTTTGGATTTTAAATACTCCTAAAATGTAAGATAGTTCAGACACAGTGTTTTGGCTTGAACTCTTTGCTGCCCAGAAATTAACTAACATAAATAGGAAGTAACTTCACTTTCAGTAGATTATAACTACATGTTCTGTCCCCAGCCTGTGAAGAAATGCAGTTATAGCTGTAGCTTTCTGTAGCTATCACTCTACATAGTATTTCCTTGATGACGTTTTTCCCCCCATGGTTATCCTATATGCTGTGAACACGTGAAATGAACTCATAGTGTTATTATTTATGGTACTGATTCTAAGACTGCTGCAGTTAACGGAAACCCATGTTGTCTACGGGGGAATTGCGCAGAGTATGTGGCATTTACCAGAGCATAAATCTTAACAACAGAGGTACCTGTACTAATGTAATTCTTAACCAACACCCTCTCCTTTGGATAATACACATTCACTAATGAAAAGAAAAATAGTTATGTCTCAAACTGCAAGTACTCAGCTGCTTCTCAGTAGACCTGGATGCCATTTCCATCTCAACAAACCTAGAGCTACTAATAGTCAAGGTTTTTTCTAGGCAACTTCCACAGCACTTAAGAAAAAAAATAAATAAAAATAATAATATTCAAACTTTGACAATTGTGAGACAAACAAAGTACAGAGACTACTACTTAAAATGCTATGT
The DNA here is from genome assembly GCA_026283785.1 of Coracopsis vasa. Taxonomy (NCBI): domain Eukaryota; kingdom Metazoa; phylum Chordata; class Aves; order Psittaciformes; family Psittacidae; genus Coracopsis; species Coracopsis vasa. The sequence continues at coordinate 93,321 of JANHGB010041052.1, read as the reverse complement.
GTAAAACAAACCCCCAAAACCCTCAAACCCACCCAGTAAAAAAAACGAAAAAACAAACAAAAAAAAAAAAGAACAAACCAAAAAACCCCACACAACACAAAAACAAACTAACAAAATTTGATCTTTTTAATTCCTCAGAAAGGCTCACATTACTAAGGAAAGCAAGTAAATACCAAGCAGCATTGAACTTTGATTGTTTACATTCCTACACAGAAAATACAAACACACATATCTCATATCTCAATATCTCAATCTTTCAAGTAAGAAGTTTGGTCAAGTAAGACCAAACAAAAGCTGCATTGCTCACCATCTTAAACCACATACCGAAAACCCCAGCATAGTGATAGAAGTATGCTAGCATCAATTCAGACCCACTTCCCAGAGATGATGTCAGTAGAAACAAAGAGGATAAAAGGCTTCACAGTTTGGGAATCGGAACCACAGCAGTCAACTGAAATCCAAAGGTTAATTTTCAGACTTGTATCCATTCTATTACAGCTTGCTAGACTGGGATTCACATTCTATCATGTTTCTGGAAAAAATTTAAAGCTGCATTAAGAAGTCCTGTGTTGCTCCATTAATCACTGTGTTAGGCCCTTTTTTGCTATAAAACTCCACAGAAAAAAAAAAAAAAAAGCTTCAATATCCCTACACCATTTTATTCAAACCATTCATAACTCTGTGCCAGCTGGTTGGTACTGTCCCTGTTACTCACTGCTATACCTTTGCACAAATATTTTTGCCACATCTTTCAAAAACAGTAGTAGAAATTTTTATATTTCCAAAGTGCTGTCTACTTAGCTTAGCTTGAAAAAGAGTAATGTCATATTTTTAGCACCTATATTTTAACTCAAAGTATTTTCTTATTGAACACTAACTGCAGTAGCAAATTAAAATAAATACTGTTTGCTTTCTAAAGCATTCCACTGATCACTTCCTGGTACAGTAAAGGCTAAGATGTTAAGTTTTCATTCTATGAATTTAAGTAGGAGAACTTGCAGTAAAACTTGAAGTGTATTTAATGTTAGATTGAGTGAATTAGGAAAACACATTAGATATATACTATAGGTCTTTGTGAATTCAAAACACCACTGTCTACATCATTCCTAATTCAGAAGACTTGGAACTTAGTAAGTCTAAAAACATTAGTACTCCAACAAAGCAAAGCAATGCAGTCCACAGGATGGCCATCTTATTAGCGATGAATATAAATGTGAAGCAGTTTTAACCTGTATTTTTCACTCAGGCCCATTTTAGACCATACTGTAATCATGTATCCTTCTTCCAAACACACAGTAATATGACCAACTGAAGAATCCTGCTGTTCTTTTAATTTGGCAGCCAGAGGATTTTGCATAAGTTTTTGGTCGTTCTGAATGTCAAGCAAAACATTACCATAAAAAGATTAATGTAACAGCATTATTTGAAGTACACTATTTCCCCTGTTTGAAACATTGCCAGTTAGTCCCTATCCATTCCTGAAACTACAGACATTAAAACAGCAAGTATCTTATTAACTTCAGTTGAAGCATAAATATTAACCTGTCAATCATCCCTCTCAATTGTGTACCATTGCTGCAGAACTTGCGTACTGGATTTTAAACAGACAACAGAAAAATCCTTTGAAAGTTAATTTTGGCAGAATAGTGCAAGTCTAGCATACGTTCTGAATATAAAAATTTAACCTGATTATGTTGTAGGCAATATCCTTTTCCTGTAAAATGGCGTCCAAGATGAAGCTTTGGAAAACGTAGCAATTTCAGCAAATCGCTAGTTGGCATTGCTATTTATATGTCCCCTGGAAATCTGCTGTTCCTCTAACCAAGGTGAAGATGGCATTTCCACCTGTTATAGCCTAGGACTCATCAAGAGTTAAGAGGTTACTCTGAACTCCCCTTTTCTGAAAATACTCCCAGGCTGTATTTTGAAGCCCTATCAAGCTATGAAATAATACAGTGGCTATTATTGCAGCTGGTATAATTTACCAAATCTTTTTACACAGCAGTAAAACAGGAGTTCTGAGTAGGGACACGATGACAGGTACCTAACATTACTGAACAATATCTAGTCATGATACACAGCAGAATAGGAGAGAGAACAGAGCTGGGAAAATATGTTTCCTCCCCACAGGTACTTCCCATCCTGTTCAAAGAAGTAGCTGCAGTACCACAGAATCCACCATGTGGCGTCTGTTAGCAAATGTTGACTTTTTCATGGCAACTGGTGTAGGTACATCTAGATTGTGTATTTAAACATCACAGTTTTGTTTTCATTTCTTGCAAGAAGCATTTGACTGAGGTTAATGTTTTATATCAACAGAGTAAAAATAGCTAATTCTGGGCCCAAAGGTCATACACATCAGCACAACTTGAGTTCTGAAGTGCTTTTAACCTTGATTTTTCCTTGTAAGCCAGGTCCTTTAAAATATACAACACATTTAACCCAATCTCACAAACACAGAAGAAAAAACAAAAAAACCAAACAACAACAAATAAAGCCCAAAACATTTGTACTGTTTTTTGAAGACTATCATCCTCTGACAATCTGAGGGATCTGACTATATTTGAGACAGTACTTGCCAGGAAATGCATAAGAGAAATATATTTCACTTTACAGAAAGGAATACAAACCAGAAATAACATCGAACAGGAAGGAAAACAAAAAAAAACAAAACAAAAAAACCCACCAACAACTACAACAAAAAAACCCAACCACAAAACCCCCACATCTTCCCCATCTGATTCGTTAGATTTCTGGCACCCCAATTAAGTTCTGACAAGCTAGTATTCCAGGCACAGTAAAAGATTGTTGTTCCACTAGGCTTGCTCCAATGTTTAGTCATAAGATCCATACAATAATAACAGAACAGTGGCCTATCTTGACCAACAGTACATTAGTTATTATCTGCAGCACAAACACCTACCACTTTATACTAACATTTTGGCAGTTAATCTAAACATAGCACTTAAAGCTACATCATAATTTTGAGATCTAACTGGGTCATTTTCCTTCCAGCTGGCACCAGTAAAAAGTATTTTATAATAAAAAAGTAAAAGAAACTTTTATTTTTTATGAGGGTAGGGGTTTTTGGGGGTTTTTTTGTTTGTTATTTTTTTTTTTTAATTCTTTAATGGCAGCAGCACAAGTATAATTTTAAGCACACACAAAACATTTTTTCAAGGCCTGTTCGCAGTGATGCTAGCTGGGTGAATTACAATAAGATTTATTGTGCAGTGGTGTATGTCTGATTTTCCGTCTACTGCTGGGAGCTTCAGTTGGCGGGAACTAACAGAGACACCCATTATGCACAGCCTGGTTTAAACTGTGGGTTTGGTGCAAACTCTCAGGGACAGGAACTTACTGCACATGCTGGCAAGAGGTCAGGGAGAAAATTTATGAAAAGGAAAAAAGGAAAAAAAAAAACTTTTTAAATTACTTTTTAAATATTTGGTATCCCATACCTTCTCCAAATTTTTTGTGGCAAAGGGAGAGAGTTGAGAAGGGAGAAGTCACAACAGATTTTCCTGTGAAAATTGTGTCATGTTCAATGGATATAAAACAAGGCAGCTAGTGACTTACTGTAGCAAGTTTCCCTGCTGACAGGATTCAAAACGAACAGAAGCTCACTGGAACAGAATTCTCAGTACTTGCTACTTTATTCCCCCCATCTTTTTTTTTTTTTTTTTCCTCTCCCCCTAAGTACTGGAAACACAAGCCCTTTTTAAACAACCATCTAGAGATTTCATTCCCTTCCCTTTCTCTGCCTTATTCTGGTTTTCTCAAATGTTTCATATACAGTCCAAGCTAGCTGACTTGACATAGTCCATGCAAAGTGAAGGTGAAGAGTAGAAATAACAGAAGGATGGGATGAGAAGAGAACAGACACAACAAGAAAAACCAAAGTCCTGGAGGGGTAAGAGAGAAGAGCAACTGTGGAACTCAGGGTTGCCAGCAAGTGATACATGCAGGATATGACAGCTTACTGGGGAGGCAGAGAGCACTTGATGCAATGAAAAGGTTAGAAAGAAAAGCTTTAAAATGGGAGTGGGAAAAACAGTATGAATAATGGCGGGGGGTGGTGGTGGTGGTGGAATAACAGAGTAAATAACTTAAAGCAGAGCTGGGGTCTGTCTCACTGAGCCCCAAAGCACAGCAACATTGTTTTAATACACTGAGCACCTTATCGCAGAGATGTGGCTGAAGACTAGCTCCATAATCACATCCCTGCTTCCTTGGGAACAGCTTATCAGGGAGAGAGAAACTGTATAACGCACCATGCTTCTTCTATGCCAGAATAAAGGAGGAAAAAAGATGGTTTGCATAGTCTGCTCTACAACTGGCACTCAGAAAAGGCATTTTGCTTTAACAATGCAAATCAAATAAAACGTGAAAAATACACACCCATCCATAAACCTAATGTTCTTCCTCATTGGTTCGCAAACATTCATATATCCAAACACAGTATTATGCTTCATGTTTACAGCACAGAGTGATGACCTAGAAATAATACTTTTTTCTATCTTCTGATTTATATTAGGTGTTATTTACTATCATCACAAAATCTGCTTCAACTATCCAATTTAATGCCATCTTTCCAATTCTCTCAAGGGTGCCAGTTTACTATCTATAACACAGTGTAGTTCCGTAGCCATACACGGGATGGCACTGTTAAAATTAGTCCCCACACACCAAATCTCTTCCACTCTTGACTGTAGGCAGCAGATTTAAGGGAAAAGTAAGTTTTTATTCCCCATAATAGTATTTATCCACCACAAACTGACATCACGTATTTTTATGCCTGGGTACTCAGTTATATTTTTACTTTGTATCAAGCATGGAAAGCCAGTACCCATAAAATTATTAATGCTATGTTATGATTTTTGGAAGATTTGGCAGCAGAGAGAAGCAAGCAATTGGATGCAGTATTGCAATGGGCAATGTGGTATTTCATTCTCTCTAGAGATCTGTAATTTTACGCATGTTTAAAAAAAATGTTCAGGAAACTTAATGTACAAAACATAAGGAACCAATTTTCTTCCTTGAGAAAAACACCACAACAACAAAACAAAAAACAATTAAAAAAACCCAAACCAACAAAACAAAACAAACAAACAAACACACACCCCACAACAACAAAATAACACCTTTGGGCTGTAAGCATTAAAAACATCAGTCGAAATGGAACCATTCAGCAAAACAGAATGGGGAATACAGAGGGTAGGCAGTGGTAAGTAATAGCCATTATTCTTTGCCTGCCTCCTCTTTGCAGCCACATCTCTCTTAACCATCACTCAATTCATTAGTGCTCTATAATAGTATGTCAACGTGACCATAAATTCTCTATATGGGCAATGGGAGATGAAGACTTCTTTATACCGTATTGACTGGCTTCAAACACAGAATACCACAATAGGTGCTTTTTTTGTTGTTATATAACTGCATAGACAGAACAAGGTCCAAAAAGACAAAGTCCAGCTAGAGCTCACCTAAAGCTAAGTGCCAAAAAGGCAAGCTTTCTTCAGATTTCTGCTATTACACCCTTGCCAAAAATCCCCTTCTGATCTCTAAGCAAGCAATCAGCTCAACATATGCAGGGTAGCAAAAGTGACCATATACTGTCATCAAGCAAACAACATGGTATTATACAGCACAGCACTGTTCTATGTCCCGACATAGAAGCATTGCTCCAAAAATAGCATATACCTCTAGGTGATATTTAAAAAGAAAACCCACACATACGCTTTCAAGGATCTTTAGTACAACATACACATTGTGTGGACTGTAGTCTGGAACAGCACATTATATAATACACTGCCAGACAGGCTTCTCAGCACTTCTATTCAAAAACAAGTACTAGACATAGCACATCCTTGATGCCAGTGCCTTTTTTAGCCAGCAGAAAGGGGTGCAGAACTCAGGGTTGTAGAAAATGGTTATTAACATCTGTCCATTGACAGCAGGGAGCTAGAATTGCATATTCTTTAGGCATAATTTTTACCCAGTCTTGCATAAGAGCTAATGGTAACTGCAGCCCTCTTCTCTTACTTCTCAAGAAGCCTTCACATTATACTTGAGAAACAGACTAATTGCACGCTGCTGTACTTGCCACTAGCATAAAATAGCACCGCCACATCAATAATACATCCTTCCAGATAACTGGGTAAGCTCTCTGTTGCCTTCTAGACAGGAAGAATTTCCACACCTAGAAAAATTCCCTTGAGATGTCGTCAGAGATCTTTGAGAGATACCGATTTGGCAGAAGACATAGTAAGGAGGGCATAATTATCTCAAGCATCCAATGGATTCTCAGCACACAAACCAAAACAGGCAAGCTCACATAACCTCAAAGGTTCCCAGCGTTATTTTCTACAGACTATCATCCACATCATTAAATCTTTCTCTATCTTTTATTTTTTTTTTAATGGATGGTACAACACAAGGAGCCAGGAAAACTGCCCTCCCATGACACTGACACAAGGAAATCCAGCTATGCTTATGGCTCTCTAGACTTTACAGATCTTGCCCCACATAAGTCTTGTCATAATCCACCCTGACCAAAAGAGATGGAAAAGAAATGGGTGGAGAATGGTGTGCACTAACAAACTAATTTCACAAAACATCCAGCTGGTTAAGGTCAGCATTTTAGGACAACAGATCCCCTTCAGGAATTCTACTGAATGCTATCTGAAGTCTTACAGAGATTTTAGCATGCCTCGGGCCTTAGTTTCTACTCATGAGAGATCCATCAATATCTGCTGGAAGCTGGACAAAAACAGAAGTACAAACCACAAACTTTCTTGAAAGTGTTCACAATTCACATGAACAAAACAAATACTTCTTTCAACTAGTATTACATGCATAATTTTTAAGCTTATAAACCAGAAAAAGTAATTTTCAAAAGCCATTAGTCACCTACTCCATCAACCACTGGCCTTCATGCTGGAAACTCTCCACGTAATATCAAAGATAAATTTCCCCTGCATTTAATTATGAGTTGCGTTAAACTTCACTACCACAACATATACTGGTAGAAGTACTATTGCCATCATATATAAAGTCAGAGGAGCATACATTTCTAGTAAGAGTATAAAAGGAATCATTATACTCTATTGTGAAAAAAGCAAAATAAACCCACCTAATAAACCAACTTACTGAGGAAAAAAACTTGTAATAACCCAAGGACAGAATATTAAAAGCACCAGCTTACACTACATAAACTGAACAAACACAGGACACAGAGTTCACCTAAGATGCCACAGATTTCAGAAACAGCAGTGCAAGGTTTTGGCAGTGCTTGTAGTAAAGCCTTCTAGTTGCACAGATGTAAGCCCTCCTTCCACAAAGATCAAAAAGCAGAGTTCTCCCTCTACCTCTTTTATGGAAAACAGGCACAATACCTTCTTAGCATTCTTGCATGTGTGAGACCCTAATGTGGAACAATGGAGTCTTCCAAGGAGGGGGGGGTCTTAGCTAAACAGAGATTTGAGACACCTGTGGCAACATTTCAAGTCCCCAGGTGTGTCTCCTTCCTCACTCACATCCACCTGGTCAGCACAGACTGAGGGGGTTTTCTCCTTCCTGAAAAGCTGTCAATGTAATAGGACAGATTTGGCTCACTTGTACTTTAACATACTAGGTCTGTAGTGCCATCCCAACATCAAGAAGCAAACTCCAGTAAGGGCAAGTTAAGCACTGTGCTGCTTGCAATCCCTGCTGATGCAAGCCTTGCCATTCTTCACTGTTTGATAACTATGCAGGTACCTGGGCCCTGCTTTATGCATGTCCAGCCTTGGATTTACTATGCAGCTGGCTTTGGTGAAGTCAAGGTACGTAACATTCCCAAGCCACTGGTGGTGCAGTTAGCTTGTTCATTCATCATCCAGTCCTACATTTTCAATAGAAAAAAAATCTGACTGGAAAGTTCTGGAAGACAGGCAAGAATAGTTGGAAACAAAAACCAAAACTGTAAGAATTCCCACCTTTGCTCTCATGTGAGAGTCCTGCTAAACCAATGTTTAGCAGTGTGGGAAGGTAAGAGCAGCAAAAGTTCTCATTCTAATGCATCTCTAGCAGTCACATTATTCACTGATTAGCTGGCATGTTTATCCTTAAAAAGAAACTATAAAAGGAATCACAGACAAAAATGACATTTTATGAAAAAGAAGAAAGTGAGAATGAGTTCCCATTACTGATATTCTGTCACATTTCACTGTAGTGTGCAACATCAGCTCATTATTGATAGACCACTAATTTACCAGGGTTTTTTTTTGCTTTTGCAGTGTAGCAAGCCAGGCTTAAAGTAACTCTGAAATCATCAAGCAGCCCTAGACCTTAGTATGCAGTGGAATTTTGTGCTCTGTGGAAGGAAGTAGAAACATTGCTAAGAAAAGCCACTTCCAAAAGTTGAGAACTCAAAGAGTTTACTGTTCATTTTCTAAAAAATATCAAGCATCTTAAGGCTGGGATCTTCAAAGGGGCCTAAGAGAATTAAGTACTTCTAAACCTACTGCATTTCAGTGGTATTTAAATACCTCTATTTTCAAGGCTGCCCACAAAATTTAAGGTGGGATTTTTCCTTTTGATTTACCATTCTCAAACTTGCTGCCTTATTTTCAGTGGGTACTGTGAGACATAACACAGGTTCCTCAGTCAAAGCCTTACAGGGCATCAGGAATTTACTACTATTGTGGCTGTTGCAGGACTAGAATTTCTCTCAGCAATTTTTCAGTTTTGTTTTTCAGTCATTTGTACTGTAAATTACCGACTCTCTTGCACTGGAAGGAAAAAAAAGCAAGCACAAGAAGAATACAACATTCAGAAATACAAGCAGAAGAAACTCCTGATTAACATGAGGTAAAATCCCAACATCCATTACCCTAACAAGAACCCCATTTGCAGTTTAAAAAAACAAACAAACAAAAGTGTGAGAAATTACACATCTGTTCCCACCAACAGCAGCAAAAGCTAGGAACAGGCTTGCACCCAGATAGGTACCTTTTGGGTGCCAATATTATATTAATTACATTAAAAATGGAAAAGCAGAAACCCTTCTGCCTTCTTCATTTAGCTCATAACCACTTTTTTCCTATTTTTTCTAGAAAATGAGTGTTTTTCCATTTAAAAGGTGAGAGCCACTCCGTAGTTACAAGTGGTACTTTTTGACTTTCTTAATACAACCCTGTGGCTACAATTAACACAACGGATAAATAGCAGCTCAAATTAAGGTCTGATCCTGTTTTACTTATAGGTGCAATCCTTGCAATAAATTGCAGGTTAAGCTGTTGGAGGTAAATGAGGAGAGATGGAAAGCATGATCTATGATGCCTGAATTTTAAGTGTTCAGACATTTAAAGCAAGTGTGTGAGAGAATATAAGCAAATATCCAGGCAGAAAATTTCAAAATTTTGTATTTCTCTATATGAGCTATTTAATGCTGACTTTAATCCTTCACATGGGAATACTATTTTCAAAAGAGGAAAAATAACATAATTTTTCTTCTCATTATTTCAGAGCGCTTTATGTTCATTTTACAACTTCATTGTCTTTGTAGCTTGAGGAATAAGGGAATGCGGACTGTTGCCATGTATGGCCTTATTGTTGTGGAAATCCACTATTTCATCCACATAATAATGAATAAATAACTGAACCAATCTTAAGTCCTTCACAACCTGCGACTCTTACATGTATCTTAAAACTGCATACTGTCTGATCTATTTCATTTGCAATTCAATCACAAACTCCTTGCAGTATAAAAATCAAGACATTGTAAAAGAAGTGTATACTGTCTTTAAGGGTGATTAGTCTAAGGATTTTTACAAAGGGATTAAATCAAGAATCATTAAATTCATGAATCATTATCTGAGGCATATAATACCTAATATGAATCTTTAGATTGTATCTGGAAAAATAGTGTGCACATACTGCCAAGTGCCAAACCAACTATCCACTTCCTGTGACATGAGTGGGAGCAGGACATACTCAGAACTTCAAAGCAACAACCTGTTATTTGGAAAACAAACAAACAAACAAACAAAAACCCCGATAACCACTTAATCATTCTCTGTCCTTTATACCATAAGGGATGACCAAACAATATATTTTTGTAATTCCACTCTTCCCACTCATCAGAGAAATTATCAAAAGAGACAGTGAGATCTTCTATATTCTCCATCACAGCGTTTTCCAATCCCCCTGTTTGGTAGGGTGTCTACCAGGGTTGCCTGGTTATTACTACAGCTCTTATTTCGTTCCGGTTTTGGTTTTTAGTTTCTTGTTCTTTTTCCACTAAACTTCAGAGAACACAGTTAAGAAAACATAGAAATATACTCCAACCTCCACAATTTCCTTCTACTATGAGAAAGCCAGAAAGAACAGTACAAATTATTAGCCCTCGATATCCCAGATAATCTTCAATCAATTGCTCATTGAAGCAATCTTCACACAGGCCAGGTCTGTCCCATGAGACCAGAAGTTCACACCAGCTAGGGGCAGTTTGCCCATTTGTCCCCTTGCATCAGCTCACAGTCCAAGAATCACTTGTGTGGTGGAGCCTTATAGGCAGGACCCATAGCTGTTCTGCTCAGACTGCATCACCAACAGCCTAAGGGTCCCGTTGAAAGTGGGTAACTACATTTAAGACAGATTTGTCAGCGGCAAAGGCTATAGTAGGAAAAAATGTAGACAGGGTCAAAATGTAAAGTTGTAAGGTTGGGTGTTAAATTTTCTCCAACTGTTCATACCTTGTGATTACTGAATTATACAAGGAAGAAAAACTAAGCTTTCAAATTCCCATTCTGAGGTCTTTCTGAAGGCACTTCTGCTTCCAAGCAGCACCATGAGAGTCACAACACTCGGTGCGCACTCCACGTACCCCTTCCCGGTGACACAAACCCTCCTCAGCCTCTCCCAGGAGGCTGCCCACAGCTCCAGCCACCCAGTGTCAGCGCCCACAGCTGATGCGATGGAGTGAATGCTTTAACCACCACCTGCTTCCCTTTGGATCAAACCGAGCCCGGAGCTCCACCTGTTCGAGGAGACGTGGAGAGGCCGTCAGGGTGCGAGGGCCGGGTGGTCACCGAGGGGTGTGTTGCGCTGTCTTTCCCCGCAGTCGCTCCCCTGCAGGAGGCTGGGGAGCGGCCGGGGAGCGGGATCGCAGCGGCACCATGCGCGGGCGGCAGCACTTCATGCCGGGCAGGCGCGGCGGCGGGGGACGCCGTTACTAACGGTTCGCGGCACAGGGCCTGCACGCCCTGCGGGTCCCGCACACACGGCCGCGGTCAGAGGTCGCGCGGAGGGGCACGGGCAGGGACCCCTCCGTGTCGTGCCGCGATGTGCGCCTGTGCGGTGCGAGCGGCGGTGGTGCGCGCTCAGCTGCGGCAGCACAAGTACCGTGGTTACGAGTCTGCGACGGTGCCAGAGGGAAACGTTCCCATCGCGTGCTGGGCCACGAACTGGGTAACAAAGACCTGTGAGTATTACAGCTGGTTGAAGTGTGCAGTCTTGCTGCCCACTGTAACAGTCCTCCCCACGGGCCTCGGGAGTAGTTGGTGAACTTAATAATTATATTTAATCACAGAATGGTTTGGGTTGGAAAGGACCTTAAGATCATCTAGTTCCACCCCCCCTGCCATGGGCAGAGAGACCTTTTACTAGACCTGGTTGCTCAAAGCCTCACCTAGCCTGGCCTTGAACACTGCCAGGGATGGGGCAGGCACAGCTTCTCTGGGCACCCTGTGCCTCACCACCCTCACAGTAAAGAAATTCTTCCTACTATCTAATCTAAATCTACCGTCTTTCAGTTTAAATCTGTTCCCTACATGCCCTTGTAAAAGTCCCTCTCCAGATTTCTTGTAGGCCCTCTTTGGGTACTGGAAGGCATCCCATAAGGTTCATGGAGTATTCTCTTCTCCAGGCTGAACAACCCCAGCTCTCTCAGCCTGTCCTCATAGGAGAGGTGCTCCAGCCCTCTGACCATCTTTGTGGCCTTCTCTAGGCTCACTGCAACAGGTCCACATATTTATTATGTAATCTGCTTATAATTCTGTCATTTTAGTGGTCCACCTTAAGTAACTGAAAAATTCTAAGTACAGCAAATGATCATTAAATAATTTGTTATAGGATAAAGAGCCATTTTTTATAAACTGTTACACATGTATGCATGGGAGAAGTGAAACGATGCCATTCTTAGTACAGTTACTATAGCTCAGAAAAATAGGATAATGTGAATATTCATACTTATTTGTTTTCCTTGAAATTAGCCCTTTTTTCCTTAAAATAACCTAAAACTGCTAGGATATATAGTGCTTCCCTCCTGTAGTTAGAGTCACATAAAATCACTGGAGCGTTAGGGGTATTTTGCAGGCTTCTGTTCACAGGAGAAGCCATACAGATAAGATAATCTACACCACCTATCCTTCACTTTTTCTTTCAACTCATATTGTAGTTGTCAAAACTGGAAGACCTTGAGAGTCTCTTGAGTCACACTCCTCAAAATAGGTAGTTTGTACCTAAAGGTTTACCCAAAGCCCTTCTTCCCACATGATCTCTCAGTTTGTGGCAGAAGACTTGCATTGGGGTGGGGTGGGAGTGGGGGTTGGGGGATTTCTTTTTCCCTCTGCAGCACTTACCCTTTGGTTTCCCAGCAGCTGCAGCCATTCTGGTGGAATTAACTGAGTCTTGCATCAAGTGTGGATTTCCTGGTGTTTGAATAGAAGATACTTCATTGTGATTGAGTAATTTGATCATTAAAATCAATGATCTCCAGCTTTTCTGAATTAAATCTGTTAAGTTTTAACCAGATCCTGCGAAAAATGGAAGAAGGTTAGCATGGTAAATGCTTTAGATCATATGATGGACTTGGCAATTCAGTTAAACATAGACTGTTTTGATTCTCTGATTTTTTTTTTTACATTAAAAAAAATAAATAGGGCGGTTGCAGAACTCCTTATCAAGGCCCTTCACTGAAAGGCTGCAAACTTAATTACTAATTTGCCTACAGTCACTTTATCCACCAAAATACCACACCATGTTCCTGACTAGGAAAGGGCTATACAGTTTAGAAGCCCAACACAATGACACCAAACGACACTAAATGCTGAGGAATATGAAAACGAGCCACAGATGTTGAGCAGGCTGTAATGCTCTTGGTAGCTACCATCTCCTATTGCCACTGTTGAACGTAAAACTACCAGGCCAGGTGGACTAGTAACCTAGTTACTAGGACAGTTACTGTGGTTTCAGTTTTGTAGTTTATTTGTGACTAATTGCTTGTGAACACACAGTAAGTCTAAAGACACTGTTAGCCACCATGGAATCTTGGTGGCAGAGATGCCTTTCCGCTGCTGTTTGTAGTGTCTTGCAGGCTAGGGTCCTGCTGCATGGCTCTGGATCATGGCACAACATTTATACTTCCTGATTTCCAAATATAAATGAGTGGTCTGACTTAAAAAGGAGCTTAGTCACATGGGTGAAGTGTGAGGTACCTCATTCATAAAATTAAAGCTGGATGTTGTTGAAGTAATTCAACAGCCGGGGGAGAGTAGGGGGTGATATTTCGCATTTACAGGTTTTGAGCTTACATCCCATTTTTGAAACCTAATTTAAGATGATTAGTTGGTTTCTCCACAAATCCTGCTAGTAGCTAATTAACCAGAAGACTGGCAAGAAAATACCCAAATAATCAATACGCATTTCTTTTGCAATTTGATTATTTGAGCAGAATTATTTCAAGCTCCAATAACTACCTTTCTTCTTACTGGGTGATCCTTTGCTGATGACCTGCTACAGCAACCAGACCTCTAAGTAGTTTTTAATACAAGTACAGAAGCTTTTAAAGTCTCTGGTGTCAAAGTAAATTAAAGTGTCCCTAAGTAGTTCTTAATACAACTTACCACAGTGATTTCTACAGGGCAATTATGTTTTACTGTGTCAGTCACCCAATAGGCATTAATATAAAGCAGAATGGCGCTGAAGAAATTTGTTACGGACTGTCATGTCAAGAACCCAAATGCTAACCTGCACTGGCCTTGATATTATTAGAACTACTAAGGGTCAGATTCTAATTAATCTACAGATTTAACAGTCCTCCATTGTAGTGGGTCTTGATACAATTAAGCAATAATAGATGACAGGAAGGATACTTCCTGGCAGTTAATGACCAATGGCAGTATTTGAAGGCCCTTAACCCAGCTGGTCATTAGCTGCTCAGAGACACAACCTGGAGCTCATATTTTCTATTGTAAACCATATATTAAAGAAATAAATCAACTACTATATTTCTCCCCTTCCTCCAGTCCCCATACCGTGCAAGCTGCTGCTGTTGGGCTACTATAGTAGCAGTTAATTGCCACAGGAAAATCACGGTACAAGCAGCCTGTGAGGAGACAGACCATTGTGCCAAACCTTGTAATCCTGAAACCCCCTGAAATTCTGAAACTGAGGTGAGGCCTAGGGGTTCCAGGAGAACCTGCAGCTAGTGAGCAGTTTGTGTTCTGAGGCTGCATTTCAGTGCTCAGCCAGGAGAAATTCAAAGGAGAATGCACCCGAGCAGAAGGAGCACCTTAATTCTCATCTTGGTTGTGCTCTGTCACTTATTTGATGCCAGAGAAGTGGCTTGGCTTCCAGTGTGGTAGATCCTTCCTGTGATGACTGGAATAACAGCAGCAACTTAGGAGGCCAAGAGGCTTATTTATTACTCATCCAACAATGTGCTATGTTTCCCTTGCAGTGACCTGATGAATACCTTGTATTATTAGTAAAATTTCTGAAGGTTGATGGTCATTTAGAGTGACAACAAGGCTGGCTCAGGGAAGCCAGCATGACTGAGTTGGTCAGAGGTGATGTTTTCCAGGGAAAGAAATGCGGCAGTGCCTGTGCATGGCCACCCATCTGTCCTGGACATGCTACTCCTCTTGGCACCAGGAGCAACACATGTGCTGCTCTGCAGTCTCTAACACATAGCTTTTTCCAGAAGATTGTTTGTTTTGCGTGAGGAGACAGCACCTTGTCCTGCATGGTAATTTGTGTGTATTTTTTTGGACTGACATCTACAGGTGTCAAACATTTTATCTTTTACTGTTGCAAGAATCAGTGACTTTTTGTATGACATTCCTCAGTTTGTTTTTCATTGTACCAGTGTAACAACCCAACTGATACCATCAGTGTTTCCTAGATTACTGATCAATATTCTCAGCTGCAGATTCAGCAAGAAAAGGAGACAAATCATGTGGTAGGGGGTGTGGGAGGAAAACAGATAAAAAGATAAAATTTGGATTACATAAGTTGACTTTAATGGAGCAATATGAAAATGCAGCAGCAGAATATTGGACCCCATTTCAGATGTGTCATATAAAAGTAGAATTCAGGTCCAGTGACATGGTGCTTCACATCCAGGTGCCTTTGACCTTAGTAGCTTAAGCTGGACTGAGTGATCTAGTGCCTAAATCTGTTTTCAAATTTATGGTATGGCCATGGCCACATTTTGTCGAACTGTTACAGGTTCAGTAGCAGAAATACATGGGTTTTTGCTGCCTCCTTCTCAGGATCACTTTAGGGCTGCAGTTTGACTGAATAACTAGTTGGTTGCTTACTGGAAACCAAGCTTAAATCTCACAAGCTTAAATCTCACAAGTCAATATTTAAGTATTTATCCGTTGTAACATGTTGGTCAGCAACTTCATTACATCCACTTTTGACCCTTAAGTATTTCATCACATAGATTCATAATGTGGTATGTCACTTTTAATAATGTCATGTATGATGCTCTCTCCAGGGAAGTAAGCATTCTTTCCCACATAGATGTTTCAGGGTGGTTTGTACAATAGTTGAAACTAGACTGAAATCTGCTGTAATGCACTATTGAAATGTTCTGTTACATTTCTGTTACAGGACAGTACACTTCAATGTAATTTTTTCTTTTCCTGTGAGAACCATGACTAATTACTAAGTTGAAAGCCAATCATAATACCCAATGGCAGCAGTTTATAGGCATGGCAATATGGCAACTATAGGGCTTTTTGTTGTCAACTTTGGTTAGTTTGTTTAATGTTATATGCAGCGGAAAAAGGGAATGCAAAGAAAGAAGAAACATGGGAACCACTTTGTCTCATTTCTACTCAATAAAAATCCATCTGAGATTATGTTGCTACCAACAGCACTTCCTGCTTACAAAATTTACAGTACTCAGTGAATATTATCAAATTAGGTTGGTTATTATGTCTTTGACAGCATATGGTGTTAATGGATTTCAGAGGCTGATAAATGCCTTTGTAGAATAGAAAGGCCTGTGGAAAACCTAAGAGCTGGAAGATTCAGTTGCTAACTTTAAAGGCCAGCTGAACAGGCCTAGTTGCATTCTCCTGTCCATCAACTTGTCATGGTCAATCCTTAATGCTAACTTCAACGCAATAATAAGGGATGCTTAGAAGAAGTCAAACACACATCTCATAAAACAAAATTTATCTTTAATTTGTAAGTGTCAACAGCAGTACAAAAGATGGAGTGATGGTGAATAGATTAAGGGTAGAGAGGACAGTCTTGAGGTAAATGAGCATAAATAGGCAGTCTTATAGACACTCCCCTGAGGGGTCTAAACCCCTATCATGGCATATACTGTATCACCCAAGGATGACATGTTTAACATATCAGGAAAGCACCTTGTGCAAAAAAAAAAAAAAAAACCAAAAACAACAAACCAAACCAAAACAAACAAACAAACAAAAAAAACCCACCAGAAACATGTAGGTAAGGTGCCAACATACACCAGAACATACTGTATATGGACAGTGTCTCTCAATTTTGTCTTTTCCATTAATAACTGAGGCAGAGGAGGAGAAGACTCTTAAAAGTACCACTGAAAGATTATTTAATATTTAATTTACCTCACGTCAATACTGCACAACAAAATCCAAGAAGTCTGTTTATGCAATGAAGCAGAGCTAAGAATAACTATTCTCTTTGTTAAATTGAGAACAGATTTTTTTTTTTAAATCAGTATCCTTATCAAACTTTTTTCTTTTTTTTTTTCTTTTTTTTTTTTTTTTTACTGTATCAAGAGGAGAGTGTGAGATGTGATGGCAACCTTTAAGTTCATTTAAAAACTTTACACTGGACTGTACAAGATTTTTTTTGATAAACTATTTACATTTTCAGACTTTAAAACATATTCAAAGCAGCAATAGACACTAGTTTTTTCTCTAAACGCCCAAATAATTACCGGCCATGGGCCCAGGTAGGTACCTGCATTGTATATAGAATTTCTACAAAGAAAACCTGCCCATTAAATTAGCCAGTGGGTGTCCAACAAGCAGCCCTCGCCATTAAGAGCTGCACCCACAGTGTTGCTATAGGAATCAAAGCATAGTACCTTGACAAGAGAGTCTCAGTTGTCCCAATAGCTCTACACAAACTTTACAATTTGAAACAGCAGCTAGCATGTCAGTCCAGCATGTCAGTGAATTGTGCTGATTAAATTAACATAGAGTACAATCTCACAATATACATCACAAACAAATTACAATGTCAGGAAATAAGAGTTACAGTAAGATAAGTTATGTAGTAACAGCTTATAAGCTTGTCTTAATGTAATAAAAAATTTTTTACATGGGAAATACAATAATGAATGAACATAAATGCTAAGCATTCTAAGTTTGCTACAAGCTGAAGAAGGGTACAAGAAAAAAAAACACATTGCTTTCTAGAAAGCAAAACACAAATGACAAAGGAAGACAAACGGAGAATGCACACTAGCAGGTCTGCAATGTGCAGCATACAAACAGTTAAATATTTGCACATTCCCCATACTCCAGGAGCACCAAGGACCTCACTTGTGGTTTTTAGAAAGCGGAAATTACAAAGCAAGCCATGTCACTAAGTTGCTTTATAGCTTTCATATTGCCATAAATAACAATTTGATAAGTTTTCCTCTAGCCCAGTTCACCCCATCCCACCCTCTTTGTACCCAGCATGTGAAATCTCAGAATGTTTCTTTGTCACCATCTCCAGCAAATCTGGTAGTTAAAAAAGGGGGATGGATTAAAATTAAATGCATTTGCGTATACATTTTTTTTCCTCCTGTGACAGTACATTACAGGATATCAAAAATGTAGTTTGATCTTAGAGAAATCATATGTATTAACGGGTTATATAAAAAAAAGGGTTTTGGGGAAGTTTTTTTTAAAGGAAAAAGTATTTTGTAAAAGATCGAATGAGATCATATAGTATTATTCTTTTAAAAGAACATGCTTAAGTGCCAACTTGAATCTCAAAAAAGCATGCAAAAAAACAAGGGTCCAAGCCCATTCATTAACATCTCATCAAAACATGAAGAACTCTATTATACATTCTGCTGGCTGCATCTCCAGTGCAGTTGTTCACACTATGGCCCTGACTCGGCAAAGTTTGCCCTGCTTAACGCCAACGCTTTAGTTTCCTTATGACCACCATGGAAGTACTAGCAATGCTTAACATTAAGCAGGTAGATAAGTGTTTTGGTGGGGGAGGATAGGGGTGTTAATCTTGTAGTATGTTTTGCTAGGAAATGATTTTGTAATGCCATGCCTTTGATATGACCAAAAAACAAAACCAGAAAGCCAACCCAGAGAGAGGACTATCATTTAGATTGCATTGAGAGGTGGTTGTGTTTGTACTCAGAACAGGAACTACCCACAGCTGACTGCTGTACACTTTGCAGAGGGTATCATATTTATTGTGACTACAGTTGTCATTTGGCATTCCCATCCCAGAGCAATCCCATCTTTTGCCCTCCCTGTCTCATGCTGCACCTGAGTACACTGATTTAGGAGTACATTGTAATCCCATTGTATTCTCAGCAGGTGGTTTCACAAGCTAAATGGTGATGCCCAAACATACAGGCAGACCAGAACTGGGCCACTTCATCAGTCATTTATCCATGTAAACCTGTACCCTGGAAAGCAGTTCTGTTTCCATTAAGACTTTATCTTCCATTTTTATGAAATACGAAGTGAACTATTTGAGGTGGTATCAGACAGGTTTGGGAGTGTTCTTCTCTTGAAAATAAGTGTTTTATAATTTTCCAAAAAGAAAATATATTGTATCTGTTAATTAAATAAACTGTCCACAGAGAAAATAGTATTACTATATTCGTGCATTACCTGAATGGAGTTGTTACTTTTTTCAGTCAGAATTATTGAGAGGCTGAAACACAATGCTTAAAAAGCAATTCCGCAAGTCCTCTTTGTGTATTGTGTGAACATTTCCCCTGGTATTATAGCCTAATATGACAATAACATGATTTAATGAACACAGGAAATAAAGGTTTGTTATTATTAAGTCTTGCCTTCATTGCAAGGGGCATCTTGGGTATGATAACCTTCCAGGGATATGCTTTTGACTTCCAAGTTAGGAAGCTATTCTTGTTAGGAAGTAAAATATCTCATCAGTTTTACTTGGATTCAGAAGACTAATTGTGTTTCCTATCAAATGTATCAGAAATTCAGCATGTTTAATGTGTCAACTTTCTAAAAAAGAAAAAAGTATTCTGTGTTTCTGGAATACACTATTAAAAATCAGTGAGAGCACAAGTGAGGCGTCTTGCTGTCCCAGCTACAGGTCCACAATACTGCGCTCACACTGCGGGTGTAAATTCAGCATCTACATGAGGTACAGTGACTTGTCAGCATTTAATACGGACCAACATACACTGATATAGAACAAAAGTAAATACATAACTTATACTTCACTAAGTATCCATGAACAAAAAATAAAATTCTATTTCCTATGTTATATTTACACAATTTAAAAAAATTCTAAAATGAGATGGTAAATTCATTAAAAACTTTGTTTTGAGCTCCGATTAATAAAGTACTGTTGGTTTTATCCTTATGATTGTCCTTTCTTGATTTCTACTCACATTTTAGAGCCAATGTCGGCTAATAAATAGAATAAAATGCTCACAGGCACGATTCAGTTTCAAATATGTTCCTCCCACTCTCCCAGCCAATAAATGCAATTTTTACCAGCTGGCAATTCCTGAACAGCCAGTCATTTTCAAGAATGTGGCTTTAACATACAGAGCATCAGCACTGAGGCAGGGCTGGAGCTAAAACAAAGTGTTCATACATACATGTATTTTGCATAAATAAATGAAATAACAAGACATAAAAATGACTCAAATCCGGCAACTGTGAGGCAGGCCCACACGAGTCGAAACAGATGACTTTTGTTCATGTAGTTTTCATACAACAGTTTCACATTAGTCAGAAGTGATAAAAAATACCATTTATATCCAGTGCTTATAACACTTACGAAACAACATCTGTGAGTGTGTGTTTTTTGTACTACAAGCAAAATCAAGTTTCAGTCCTAAAGAACAGTCCTTTGTTCTCCACAAGCCTGCAGAATATTATTTTGGCATGGTCATAAAGTTTAAAAAAATGAACCAACTAATCTAAATGTTTGCCTTTGTGCAAAAAAAAAAAAAAAAAATTATATGAAATACAATGCTAGCAGTACAGCATTCTACCTATGCAACAAAAACAGAGAAAAAAAGAGCAAGAGAAAGAAAGTGACATGGGGGGGAGAGTGAGAAATAATTCTAACTGGAGAATTATGTAAGACATTAATAAATAGTCATTATTTTAGGAAATAATGGTATCCTCCCCCCCATCTGAGTTGAATGAATTAAAACCAGTTCAAATTCCCAAGCAGTAACAACAAAAACCCACTTTCTATCATTACCTTAGCCAGCGTAAAGAGGGCGCTCACCAGCTAACGACATAGCATATGCCTTTAAAGTCTTGGCTAGACCAGTTTATTGCTTATTAGACATGGACTCAGAACACATTTAAATAAATATTAAAAATATAGCATTTTGTTCCAAATTACAAAATGGTCAGAGAAATTTGACCATTGTGTTTCTATGCCATTTTCTTTATAAATTGTCCTGAACAATCCTTTGTCTTGGGGGCTGTCTTGCACACAGAAATGTGATTCCTACAGTGGCAGCAATGGCTATCTCTGCTCAAATAGGTATTAGTGGAGCTATGAGGAAATTGAGTGCTCCCAGTACAGCATCTTGTCATCGCAGCTTACATGAATTTCTGTGAGAGAGGATGATAGCACAAGGATAGCCAGTATTAACACTGTACTTTCATTGTCTGGGCCCTAAAAAAGCCTGTTCACCTCTGTGGGAAGATTCCCACAGACTTTAAGAGGAGCTGCTCTATGCCCACTCATACCTCTCCGCCTGAGTCTGAATTTATCACCAATGTTCTGAACATATCCAATGCAAAATAAAAGCTGAGAGAGTTGAGGAACTTCAGCTTCAGCACATGTATTATCAGGCCCATTGAATCTGCATATACACATATATGTACAGTGATGTATTTGTGAACAGGAGTATGAAGGAAAAAAATAAAGGCAATTTCTTCTCTGTCTCTGAAATGCAATAAATTTGCATTCTTTGAATTTCTATCTCTTGTGTATTTCCTAGATTTTTCTCCAGCAATTGCATTGTTTCTAGTGGCAATGCAAATACAAATTTTAGTTTCTATAGCACCTTACATCCAAAGATCTCAAAGCACTTGACAAGCATTCATCAATATCTGGTGCACATTCCCACATGACTAGTATTCAGTAAATACATTTGATGCACCGTTTTCCCAGCTTTGCAAGTCAGGTATTTTTGTGGCTTTCCTTCCCCCATTAGAAGTCTCACATATAAATCACTACATAAATACTTAAGGTAGCAAACAGTTCCTTCAGGTGACAATAGGAACATGATATACAGACCTATCATTCACTGCAGGATTCTACAGGCCCTAAAAGTTCATCATGGTGAATTTTACATCTGTCTTTGCTGTCCAAGTATAGAGGTTTGTAACTATAAACACAATTCTTTAGGAATATTGGTACTCTATGTACATATAAAAGAACTCACTTTATTTTGCATTACATATAGCAGAGTATTTCCAAGTGCTCCTTGTACATACAGTGTTACAGGGACAACTGAATTTCTCATTCATAAATGTCATGATCATTTTAGTAGCAGGTGCACTTTTATTTTCATATCCCTGTGTAATTTAGGGGAGGAGAAAGAAGGCATTCTTTAAAATATCAATAAGGAATTGTAAGTGTAATGCCACCAACAGTACTTTTAAAAATAAATATTAAGTATTTGGACCCTTGACATTCTGGAATGAATAAATTATTTAAGAGAATATGTGTTAAGACTGAATGCAAGGGTTAAAAGCAAAAGGGTAGAGAATGTAATCAGAGGTGGCCTTACACTGCTAAGACAGGCCTGTCCATAGCTGGTGATCGCTCTTTTGTGCTTACTTAAAATGTCACACTAATGGCACATCAAGAGGCAAAAGCAATTGGGCACATGCACTATGGCAACCATATTCACTACTTAAGAATATCCTGTCTCCGGATTCCTGAGTACCATATTCTGGAAAAAATTAGGTTTTATATATAATTATTTTTAAGATGCCAAAGGATTGTCTAAGACTTTACAGTGTCTCCTTTAAGACTTTCTTTTTTTAAATGTTAAGATTCAAAAGCTATGAAAAGTTTGGCACATCAGAAGTTCAGCTATATATATGGAAAAAAAATGGAATTCAGAGACTATTATTTTAAAGACAAGCTATGATGCACAGATGTGCACACTTGTGGACTTGTTCTGTTTCACAATATGAAATCTGCGGTTTTTGTTTTCTAAAATAATCCAGAATAAAAACACATTCACAACCTGTAGGCTGGCACAGCATACCTGAGTGAGAATGTATAACCCCCATCTAAACAGTAACTTAAACCTTTATCAGCATCCAAACGGAAAAAAGACAAAAGGTAAGACTTGTAAGACAGCTATTGATTCATATAAGTTTTCAAGTCCTGATGTCTGATATTTAATATATGTCTTCATCTAAATTTAAAAAAAAATCCAAAAAAACAACAAAACAAAACAAAAAAAAGTTCATGAAAAATTAGGGAAACAATCTGTCTCACACATTAAGAAACATTTAAGACCATTCTGCTGATGTAACTGTAGGAGCCACACATGCATTCAGGCTCTTTAAGAACTTTTGTTCAAAAAAAACCCAAAAAATCCAGATAAGTCTGAGTAGTTTAATTCTGTGAACACTCCTCAGTTGGCACTGACTGCCTCATGGGCTTCGTTTTCACTACGATAGTCTGATTTGGGATCATCCTCATAGTCCTCGTACATTTCTATTTCATCCTCTCCATTTATCATTTCATTTCCAGCAAGGCTTCCGCTGTCCGTCTTCATACCATAAGTGCTCTGAATGACAGGGATGCTGGGCTCAGGGCTGGCAGAGGTGCTCGAGCAATCTGATGTCATCTGAGGTGATGGCGTGGTAGTCGCCATGGTAATAGCACCAGGATAGACAACCCCCGTTCCTGTGGTGATTGGAATTTGAGGCTGTTGTCTGGAAGGAAAAATGAGAGGGGGACATGATTTCCTGTGTTCAGAGGAGGGAAAAACTTCTACAATTCCAAATGAAAGAAAAGCATGTAATTTCCTAGAAAGCATGCATGCATTCCTCTAGGGTTCGCAGTTAGGTCCCTCATGGTATTGTTTCCTCTTAGCTCCCTGCAAGGACAACTGGTGATTAAACTGTTTAGTAACTAGCAGATCTTGATTCTTTTATGCATTTTGTGTGTTTGTTTAAAGCATACTGCAAACTAGCACTTGGACACAGATCATCAAAAAGCTTTGGGCATGCATGTGATGCCTGACTGCTACTGTAGACATCATGCAGCCAAAATCTAAATCCTCCAAACACCTGACAAGAGCTTTTGTTAGTGAGGGGACCTCAAAATTACCTGTAAGTACCTAAAATGGAAGACAGGTGACTAAGTAACTTAAATTCACTTAAATTGACTGTTTAAGTGCTAGGTAGACTCCTACATCACTTAGAAAGGCTTTTGATATTTTATTGCTGGTTTCTGATTTTTATTTATATCCATGATCAGAATGCTATTTATTCTTCAGGATTTAATGTGTAAGACTGAGGGTTTTAAGCAAAATACTTGAAAAAAAAAACCACCTGTTTTTTTCTATGTTAACAGACGGTCTACAGAAATTAAGATTTTCTCCTGAGCACCTGATGTCAGATCTGATTTATTTTGACAATGCAAATACATGGGAAGACTCAATTAAGGATGTACTATCTCTATTTTTGACACATCTTACCTTCTGATATTTAACTTTGCACTATATGATATTGCCTTTTTCATGTGTATATGATTTTAAGCATACTGGAACAATATCATACTTAAACTAAAATAGGCTTATATCACTGCCAGTCAAGAAATTCAACACATGCTTTACTGTAAGCATGTACTGACTGATGCAATGTCTCTTCTTACAGTGATGTATGTATATTCAAATGCTTTGCTGAGTGAAGGTCAGGTTGCTGAACCTGTTCTATGGTCAAGCCCTTACTGGCTACAAATTAATTAAATCTACATCTTACATTTAGGTTAATTAACTGATAGCATACTTTCTATATTAAAATACTCATACAAATATTCTCATATTATTTCTGGATCATTACCTTTAGTAAGGCTAAGAGAAAGAGAAGGGATGTAACTTGTCTGAAGGAAGAGAATCTCCATAGTACTTTACATACAATACTGAATGAATGTACTTCAGCACCAGCATTACCCCTAAGTGCCCTGGAAGATGCTGGTTTAGTATTGACTAGTTATTGAATGTAGATGCCTATCTGCGTAATCTATTTAAAGGATCATAGATTTCAATGTATTCCCAATCATCTTTAGAACAATATTGACCAGGTTAATTAGACAACTATTATATCATTTTAGCATGAGAAACAGTGTCAAGTTTATTTGAATAGTCTAATGAATTTAACTTCTTGACCACTGTGTCATTCTATGCTAAAATTCAAAAGGACATTCCATAAGCGAGTCTCTTACAAATCCATAATCACTGGCTAAATCATACACAAAATAATGTAAAGCTTATTGACAAGACCCATAATGTTGAGTCTTCATTGTTCTTTGATCGAATTCTAATTTTGATAAATATCGCACTACAGAGTGAAACCAGAGTCTTTCAAGTTTGAGAACTAATACTGACAGTCAAATCATGAACACACTGTGTAAGATAATATTAAAATAGCATGTAGCTCTGTCATTGCTGGTACTCTAGCCTGACTCTTAAAGCCTTTGCACAGCTTGAGAAATTTAAACATCTGTTGTATAAGTACGGTACACCTGGTTAGCAGCAAGCAAAAATATTGCAGTAATTCATTTGAAACAGTCATTATACTCCTGTTTGCAAATGATGATTTGCAGATGATTTACAAACAGCTAGGAATTTTTCACTAAATTTTCACTTTTTAAATGGTCTGATAAATGTTCTGTGAAAACAATTTTCAACCAATACATTTGCTTGCAAGTGATTTTCTGCAAATATCTTTCAATACTTTATCCATAAAATTGAACACCCACATCTCTTGGGAACATTTCTGTTTTAGGATTGCATGTTATCAGGAGTATAAACTATTACTGTTAAAACCCCACATTTATCTCTTCCACAACTTTAAGGTACAGAAAACATTCACTTTAATGACTATTTCCACAAAGGAAAAAGAAACCCACACATGGTCACAGCAAAATTCTACATAGTTGTCACCGGACCATACACACTTAATTCTCTCTAATCTGCCCATCTAACAAATTCTGGTACTAATATTTTTCCAGTGTTTCTTAGAATAAGTAAGTTCACAAAACACAGCATCCCAAATCATTCATCAAAGAACACCACAATATTAATGCCAAAAGATGTTCTGAGAAAAGTTGTTTTTACAACTCTTCCAGTAAGAGTTGTAGAATATACTCAGAAAATAATTGAGTGTAAGATGTTCTTGCATTATAGAATTATAATGAATATTTGCATTTTTTAGAAGCAAATTGCCTTTTTATAAGCAGCAAGAAGGAAAAAAATCTTTGTTGCACAGGGCTGTGAGGTGTCTTGATAAAATGATGGCTGTCAGTGTTTAAGCCCTAAAGGACAGACTGTATTAAAAAAATCAGATATTCTTTCAAATGCTTATCAACTCAGAAAAACCCTTTTATATAGCCACTTTTCAATGGGACAGGGTATATTTGTCCAACTACCACTCATTTGAAAGCATAAGAAGAGCAGGTCATCTGAGCATAATAAAGCAGAATTTAGAGAGATACCTTTTCCTTAAGAATGCACCAGAAGCATGGCAAACTGTATAATGAATCTAACTGGTAAAGATCTTGATCAGTGTGACAGGAAACTTAAAGGCTCACTGAATTTGTCATTCATAAATACAGTTCTTTTTTATATATTAAACAAAAATCAGACATGGTGTGCATGCCTGCTGGTGGATGGGTTATAACTGTGAGCTTTAAATTATCTGTATCTCACTGTGGAATAGTAAACACGTGGTAACTGTATCACCTAAAGGGAAGTGTTCTCAAATTGCTGTCCTTTTGCTAGCAAAAATTTGCTAGCACTTAAACATGGGCACCCCTACACCTCCAGTAACTGGACACTTATTTCTCACTCAAGCATTTTTATTATTTAAAACTGATCAGGTTGTCAGTGTATATTCTGCTCAAGCTGCTGCATTACATCACAGAAAGCCTTATTTTAATATATATATTATATATATAATAAACTGTATGGATAGCATATGTTACTGGAGATGAGTGTTACCATTTTCTAAATAGTTAAATTTTATAGGATGGGGAGGGAGAAAGAAATCAGAGCATTTATTTGAATTCTAATCACTCTCCCTGAAAGGAAGATTTGGATTTTCTAACCTATGACTCCGACAAATTTTTTTTGGTTTTGGTGGGTGTTGTTTTTGGTTTTGTTTGGTTTTGGTTTTGGTTTTTTTTTTGGTTTTGGTTTAGATGGTGGGGGTTCGCTTCAATGGCATTTTTTTATAATATTAAATTCCATGTTTAATCCTTGTATCTAGCTAGAATTTTGCCTTTCCTAAGACCCTAGAGTAAGGAAATAAAAGCATACTTATTGCAAGCTACAGGTTACAATTCAGCTTAGTTGCACGCGGCTAAAGCAACAATGTGTTCTGCCTGGTTAAGATTTCCAGAAGCCAACATTAATCTTTTTATCTCTTCAGATCTGTGAGGAATGGTGATGCATGGCTACATACGCTGTCTTCAAACACACCTGACTCCACCTCCTCTTTGCCAAAACAATCCTTATGTGGCCAATTACTACAAGTTGTTTGCCTCTCTGCTCTGCATCACGGCTAACATGTCTGTCCATTCTGGGGCCAAAGATGTGGCCCAAAATAGTTAGGTAAATATAAAAAAGGAGGTAACATGAAAATTCTTAGACCAACTGACGTGCTCACAAGTTTGTGGCATTAATCTTAGGATTTTCCTGGAGAAAGCTCCACTTCTGACTTGCAAAACTAGCTAAACATTTAAAATGGCAAATTACAATTGTTTTCTGGTCCCTTCCCAACTATTTTCTGACAGCCCTTTAAGTGATTGAAGCAAATTCAATTGCATTAAAGAAAATGCTTATGTATTACACAATCCCTGAAACTTACATTTCCAAAAGGAATGAAATAACAGTAAATCTCACAAAAGCACCCATTGTGTACTACTTTAAGTTCAAGCTACAGGAGTATAGTGTTACAACCTCATTCAAAACCGTAGTCCAGCAACATTCAGACTATGTGTGTACAGTAGTTATAAACACTATAAAGGCTTTATTCTAAACATCTTACACGGGTAAAACACACACAAAGAGTTACTGCTTACATAATTCTTCAGAGAGATGTATATATCATATACTTGTATTTAGAGTGTATTGGATTGTAAAACTGACTGAGAATTGTTTTTGTAAGACAAAGCAACGAAAGACAGAGTCTTAACTAAAAATGCCTGAATTTATGGTTTATATATGATCCATCTGTTAGTTTGCATTTATTTATTCATTATAAAAAAAGTACTATTGAAGATAAATTGTAAATCACTTGAAGTCTGTTCAGGGATTAATTTACACTGAATTTATCATTCACAACTTTCCATTACTAATTTTATTGTTAAAAATAACTCAATTACTTTAAAGACATAGCTGGCTTCAGATTCCGCTTCCACTAGATTAAAACCAGCAATTTTTTAATATACTCTGCATTAAACGTGAATTATTTCTGTATATTATCTGCCTCATTTGGAACAATATTAATTCATGTAGGGATGCACTAGAAAGCCTACACACAGTTTAAGTTCAACTCTGTCCTTTAAAATATTTGCCAGTTCCTAGATTTTTGAACTGGTCTATCACATACATGACATTTATTTCAGAGTATTAATTTCCTGCCTGATTCATTTAAAGAAATCTTCACTCATTCAATTCTTTGGAAGCTTTTCTTTAAAAATCAGAACAGAACTTGGCCATTCATTACCTTATTTCTCTATTTTATTTTAAAGCCTGGCTAGCTTGTATATTGAGATTCTTTAAACAACCTCTGTGCATCTTACTAATGTTTATCATGAATGAGTCTCACTGAAGTAAGCAGTATGAGCATTTTTTCATCTGAAAAGTTCAAGCAGTGTAAACCACTTTCTATGTTTGCGGGGTGGGAGGGTGGTGGTGTTCTAGTTGTACACATTGCAGAATTATTCTTTGCTAGCCAGTGGCTCACCCACAGGGATCTGACAGGAACTAGCCTTTAATGGACTGCTTAAGCCATAAATTTACAGTTAGTAAAAGAAAACACCAAACACAAATAAGAAAGAACATAATTCTTGCTATTTATATTTTCCTCTAGCTACCTGTTTTGAAGGTTTACCTTTCTCTTCACACATCTCCTATTTATCTTTTTATTCTGTGATGGTTTTTTGGTTGTTTTATTTTTGTTTTTCCGTTTTGGCATACCCATTCCCAACATAATCAGCATGTTCTTTAAAAAAAAAAAAAAAAGAAAAAAGGAGAGAGAAAACCAGCAGGACTTCAAGCTTTATGAAGCACTTGGCATGTTTCGTTTGAGTCTATTTTGTACTTTTGTTCTCTGTCTTACAATGAAATACTTACTGCATAGAGTATATTCAATCCTAAACCCCACATTTGTCCCCTATTTCATTGTGAAAACGAAACTGCACCTCAACTCTCAAGTTTGAAAAATGGCTTATGCTGCTTGTTCCATCAAAACAGTGGAAAAATGATGGGTGTAGAAGGTCAGCTAGGAAAACTGTTCCAGCTGATGCCTTATGTGATATTTACCTTAAACACAAGGAAGAGTAAGTTTGAGAAGTTGACAGGCTCAATTACCATATTTCACTTAATTATAATGCAATTAGGATGAAATGTTGCTTTTTATTACTCAGTAAACTATTGTGCTGAAATAAATTATGCCATGTTTTATGTTTCAGTTCAAACCAAACCAAAACAGACAAAAACCCTACAAAACCCCCCCACCCAAAACCAAAAAAAAAACCCCTACCCTAGTCTGGTTTTTTTCACCTCTTTTGCTTGGTCTCTTCCAAGAATTTAGTTTTGATTTTTTTTCTTGAGGGAAAAGGGGATTTGGGGCAACAGTGGGAAATCACAGAAAAGCATGAAATATTTTTTTAAATCACAGCCTGTGTTTCCTCATTATCAAAACATATTCATATTGAACTGCAACATGGATCTCATTTCACCTTCACTGAATGTATCCATTAGACTTCATGCTCCCTTTTTTTTTTTTTTTTTTTTTGCATAACTAAGTGCACAGAGTCCGTTTACTCTTTACTTTAAAACTTCTTCTACATGGATAGAGCATGGCAGAGAGGACTTAATATAAATATGAATTAGAACCAATCCTTTTAGGAAAATGATGAAATTTCTCGTGGTCTTTCTGATCATACTGTTTGATACATGAGAAAGATGCTAAGATGCTACATTTAGGTTGCACCAGCAGTTAAATTTTGAACAGTTTTCATTCTTTTCTTTTTTTTTCCTTCTTCTTTTTTTTTTTTAAATCACAATATCACTCTTTAAGTAGGCACTTTTAGAAGTTTCTTATATCTTTTTTCCATATCCACCTCCATATTTAGCCACCACTTCCAATGTGTAAAATGCTACTGCTTAATACTGTTTTGAATTAGCAAACGATTCTCAAATTGTCCAGACTGCTGTTTTGGCATTTCTTTTGCATTTCTTGTCTAGATATGATTTCGTCTGTCAATCTGCTTTGGAAGACGTAAGATAGAGTTTCATTCCTTCAATATGAGTATAATTTGTGATGTCTTATATAAATTCAGATTTCCATTTAGAGTTCTATGCACATTTTTAATGGAAGCCTATTAGTAAACAATTTTGCTTAGAGTGAAGCATAAAAAACAATGTCAAAACTATAGAATGCAAGGCTATTTCAAGATACCAGAAACACTTCTATTTACTGATTGAAGAAAAAGCCCACATTGTTACAGGCTGTACCACAAAATAATTGACTGCAACAGGAGTTCTGCATCCCAAGCCAAATATGAGGGCACATAATCGACGTCAAGGTCAATTATCTGGTAGTGAAGCACTCAACAAAAGGAGACTATTGTGATTAAAGAAATAAGCAGAACATTGTGAATTTGGAAAGCCTGGCACTGGAGATAGCTTTTAGACTCTTTGCAAACCACCAGAAATATTGTGTTAGAGCACTGAGCATCACAGATTAATTCATAAAAAAACAGGAGACAGAAATCAGTTATGGTGCAGTTGTTTCACTGGACTTTTGTTATCTTTAGCCTGTAGATCTTTCATAGTGCTGCTTTCTCTGCTGAAGACTAGAAGAAATGCTGCTAAAAAACATAGAGTGTTTTAAACTGTGCCAGGACCTTTTTGAGCCATGTATTCCAAGTTGCAAATCTAACCACTCTATCTATGCATTACTTGAAAGACTCTTCTTAAAACATTTATTTTTAAAATCTATTTTTCCACAGTTCTATATGTAACAAAATTCCTAATAGTCTGATGCTATGATATCATTCATCCATGTGTGTTCCTAATGTAACTGCTACTACTCCTGTCCCTTTTCTCTTTACTGCCTCTCCTGACTCCTTATTCTACGTGGGAATAGTCTTTTGTGTTTTTCTCTTTCTTCTTGTCTTAATTTAGGAAATTATCCTAGAGTCATTACTAACCCAGAATGGATTAGCTTTCTAATAACTCACAAAAGCCATGGTTCAAACCTTTCAGGCTAATGGGAAACAATTTCTTTTGACTTCAAAGAATTCCATAATCAGTCTCATAATCAGCATTTAGGGGCAAGCTGATAGCTCCATATTTCATGATATATCTTATGTTTTTAATAAGGTTTCGCAGGTTCAAATACTTACCTTCTAAATTACATTAGTCAGTGACTTAAACAGATAAGTCTATTTGTTTTCAAATGGTATGTTCTGTCTTTGAAAACAATTACAACAATAGTACTCACCCTACGGTAAAAAACTGCCTCATCTCCTGTCTTCGAGACCTCATCAGTTGTTTGTATTCACCAATACGCAATTTCTTTCCATCAACAATGCAGGTACGTTTTGGCCGAGGTTTGTATTTGTAATTAGGATACTTTTCTAGGTGGATTTTACTTAGCCGTGCCTGCTCTTCATAATAAGGTTGTTTCTCTTGATTTGACATGGACTTCCAGCGAGATCCTGTTAACACAAAACATTAGCGAGTGCTTCACACATACACATTTCAACATGCCTTTTCCTCATAATAAACAAATTTTAAATAAGTTAATTAAATAAACTGATTTGAATTTACATCAGACAGCACACACACAGGGATGCACAATCTGAGACACGTTAAAAGAACCTTGACTTTCAGATATTGCTACAGATCAAACATATGTAAATCTCTATTAAATAGGTGCACTTAAAATCAATAGTTACTTCTGAATATATCAGCCTCATGCTGAAAAACAGACTATTTTTTTACAATATCAGCATTAATCTGTGAATAATTCTATACCTTTGTAATACCACACACAGTATATGGTTAAATAAGGTCTACAACTATACTTCTGCTGTTAAAAGCTTAACAAATTGCCTGGGGATACATGCTTCTTTGATAGTTTTATGAGGATTTGGTTTATAGACTCCTACTAATAGATATTAATACCTTGCTATGCAGCAAGAAAAAATTATCAAAACCTTATAGATTCAACAAAATTATGAAAAATCTTTTGCTGTCTGCATGTCTTAAATTTACTAATAATATAAGCTTGGCAAATATGCTGGTTTTGCTTATGATAAAGTTACTTTTCTTCATAGTAGCTAGTATGGGCTTTGTTTTGGATTTGTGCTGAAAACAGTGTTGATAGCACAGGCATATTTTCCTTCTTGCTGAGCAGTGGTTACATAAAGCCAAGCCCTTTTCTGCTCCTCACCCTATCCCACCAATGAGGAGGCTGGGGGTGCACAAGGAGCTGGGAGGGGACACAGCCAGGACAGCTGACCCCAACTGACCAAAAGGATATGCCATACCCTATGGCAACACATTCAGCATATAAAGCTTGCGGAGGAAGAAGAAAGGGAGGAGATGTTCAGAGTGATGGCATTTGTCTTCCCAAGTAACTGTTCCATGTGATGGAACCCTGCTTTCCTGGAGATGGCTGGACACCTGCCTGCCCATGGGAAGCAGAGAATTTATTTCTTAGTTTGCTTTGCTTGTGCATGCAGCTTTTCTTTTATCAGTTAAGCTGTCTTTACCTCAACCCATGAGTTCTCTCACTTTTACCAGTACTCTCCCCCATTCCACCAGGACAGAAGTGAGTGGCTGTGTGGTGCTTAGTTGCCAGCTGGGGTTATACGACAGCATATTACTGGCACCTTACCATATTTTAAATCCTACTATGCATATTATCTTCTAGCCAGATGTAATAAATGCACATAACTGTACTGAGAAAGTTACATTTAACAAACTTGTATTTTTAAAAAAGGAAAACCAGAAAGCACACTGTAATTATATATACCACTTCAGGTACTATAAAGTCTCATTGAAAGCTGCACCAATTAAAAAGTTAAAAAACAGTGTACACAGGAAGAGGAGAAAGTATTCAGATTTCTTGTATTGTTTATAAGGAGCTATCTAAACACTTGAATAGAGAAGGGATTTTGTTTTTCTCTTTTTTTCCAAGGAATAAGAAATGCAGAAAATAGCTTTTTGGTGTCTTTTAGATGAATAAAACGATTACAGCTGTGGTAAACATGGGTGGAAGCTATTCTTCTATCAAGATTTTTCATACATCAACAAATGGAAAAGTTGTATAAATATTATCTGCAGCCAGCAATACTCTCTGTCAGTTCTAATATTTCAGTCTCTTTTCTCATTGTCCTGGAAAAGTTGCACAGATATTATATGGACATAGACTTACTTGTGGCAGAGCAGATACTGACAGGTTAATTCCATGGTTAACAAACACTCAATTGCTGGCACTTCTGAAATATTTATGCTGGAAGTTTACATTTTAATGAATACAGTTACTATGCTCCTAATAGTTTTTTCACAGAATGCACACAAATAATATAGATTCCCTACAGCTGCCAACACTGAAACAGTGCAGGTTTTATACAAAACTGAAAGGCTATTCATATAACTTACTTATATGGTAGGCAAAAATATGAGAGGTACCAAGTAAGATTTTGGAAGTTTTAGGACAAAGTAACATTTACTTCTATGTATTCTTGCCTCTAATTGAACTAACAAGCAACAAACTTTGGTAAGAATGTATTTGAACTCGAAGTTTACAATAAAATTATTACAGAGGAAACTTGATTTTTACTTTTATTTATTACGAGTTACATTTGGAATCTGTCTTTTACTTCAAAGACTCAGAAAGCAAATATAGGTTTTAGCATTTCACCACTCATTCTCACGTATGTTTCTAATTCTCTGGAGGGGTCTAAAAGCAAATCAAAATTTCTCAAAAATGAGCCAATTTATTTGTACAGTGGCAAAATATAATCCATGGTATATTCCCTGATCGTCCTAATTTACACAAATTAAATATTAACTATGATGTCTTTTAACTAAGCAGTATTTTAATTATATGATACTAGTGCTTCCTTAGCTTTTTGAACATGGCAACATTTTGAATCAAACGTCATTTTGCATGTAAGAAGGTATGCATGTACATGTCTTTTGAACTCTGCCAGGTTTCTTTCTTTGACACTGCACTGACATAAACCTTTGATTTTGATTTTGTACTTTATTAATTTTTTCTCAGCATTTACTCTAGCAAGTACCATTTTGCATTCAGGTGATTAGTAGTTCAGGTCATTTCTAATGAGATCTTACAATTAGACCTTTTATCAGTATACGCTTTTGCAACAGATTTCACAAAACATTCCTTTTGAATGCTGCTAAGTCTTTAAAGAATGTTATGACTCTGCTGGTGAAAATAAAGAACATTGGGGAACGAGCAGAAAGGGAAAAGGAAGGGAATGAAAATGAAAATAACCCATGAGATTTCATTTGAATAAGTTTCAGTAATTCTAATTTCAGTTAACATCTCCCAAACAAAGTATGTCCTAAAATGAGAAGTTGCATATCCAAGAAGGAAGTAACTAGCCTGTGTCACCAATATAAATAATCTCATCTTTCCATAGCTCCAAAAACTGCCACTACTATAGCAGAGCTTTTTTTGCTTCCCTTATCTTTGGTTCAGTCACAGTCATGATTTGTTCATTGTCTTGCACTTACCTAGAATTTTGCTAATGTTGGAGTTGTGCATGTCAGGAAAGGCTTGAAGAATTTTTCGACGCTCATCCTTTGCCCAAACCATGAAAGCATTCATTGGTCGTTTGATATGCGGTTCGCTACTGGCTCGGCCCCGCGAATCCCGATAGACTCGAGCTTCAGCCACAGTGGCACCTCCTGTTGGCCAACAATAATACTGCTGTAGTTTAGCTGCAGAGCCATTCATTGCTTTACTTCCTGTAATGTCAGGGCAGGAAGAAACAAGATGGATGCAAAACATTATTACGTGGATTATGCAAGCGCTTTCAGTGCTGTGTTTATTTTAGCCTCATTCTCTTTCTCTCTCTTTTTGTTGCTAGATCTATAAGAGAGAAAGGCTATACAGTGATTTCAATGTATTTGATCAGGCTCACCCAGCTGAAGGTATCAAAATCTGAGTGAAGAAACAAATTGCACTCATATTTCTCCAGTTAAGGCATGGAGATTTGAAAAAGTTTCTGTTTGGGACTTTAACATAACACACATGTTCTGAATGCTCAATGAAATTCACATGAAAGTTACACTTGATCCAAACTGCTGTATACTTGCTCACACAAGTAACTTACAATGACTTTGTTGCTTCATCAGTGAAGCACATGCCAAATATTTCATAAAATAAATTATATAGAACACCAGGTACATGCTCCTAATTATATAGATCTGGTTATATTTGGAGCTGTACATTTTAAAGTCACATCTTCTTTACTTGAATTTTAGACATGTCTTGCAGCATTCAATCACATATATGTAACCATCTATCTGCCTTCAACAGGTGCATACACAGCATCCTGGAGCTTCTGGAATGGAAGACAAGCACTCCAGCTTCTTCATGCCTGCTGTGCTTTAATATGGCCTGGTGTCCTGTCTTTACACACTACCAATTCAACATGTACATGCTAACTTTAACTGATTTTTTGAATGCATCCACTCCTGCTTCTTGACCACAAACAGCAAAGCTTCATGGGGGTTTAGAGTTCACAGAAATGAGTAGGGGATGTAGAACTAGTTAATATAGGAGAAGTATCTCTTTCTTTTAATATCTCTAACACCAAGCCTAGACAAGGCATGCTTTCACCAGAAAAATGTTTGTAATTGTGATGATAACATTTATATTTAGGGTTATACCTTAGCTATAAAAGTAAGGCAAAAAGTCTTTACAGTGGGAGAGTGACTTAGTCTTAGGCCTCATCAAAGTGTTCATGTAATTCAATACCTTGGAAAAGCAAAATACTTGATGACAAGCTAGCACCGCAATAGGCCTCCTTTTTTCATAAACTCTTACAGCTCCTGACATGAATTTAGTTGCCAAATAATACAAGATTAGTTATAGCTAAAAATAAAAACTCACAAGTTTTTAACTGTGCAAAACCTAAGTTTCTTAATTTAGTGGAAAACCACTTTATGTTAGGTACACCACTGAAAAAAATCTATATGGGAAATACATTTACATGAAAAACGCCCTAAAACAGAGGATGCATAACTAATACACTACCTTTTTGCCACCAGGTCCACAGTACATTAATTTCATTTAAAATGCACTGACCATACAGGATAAATTGATTTTGCTTTATATGGTGTTGACAGCCATGTTTATTGTGCATTGAAATGTAGGGTAGTTTCAAGCTGACTATATCCATCAACACAGGGCAATATGCTGACTACTGGGCCAGATGAAGACATACGTTACCCTGAGAGCAAAACATTCATATACGGCACTGTCTTTTGCTGAGCATCACCATGGTAATTTATGATGCCTCCAATGCCATTACTTTACAACTGACACCAATTTGGCAATTTGTATACTAACATGCGTGCACATAAAAGAAGACAGGGTTGTGGCAAATGTGAGATGCAGAACTATTTTAATGCTGTTCTAAGTACCATGCTACAGGTGTTCAACATTTACAGAAGGCTGCAGCTGCAGTCAGCTTTTTATTGCAAAAAGGAACAGTAGTTTTGCTGAGTGGCCTGCATGTACAACCAGTTTAGGGGTGTGTATGGCTCATGAGGCTCTGTCCTTTGGTGGCAGAAGGCTTGCAAAATGCCTATCAAAGATACCATCTTTTGAGAGAGGATATATTTATTGTGAAACTATATTAAGTTACAAACATAGTAAGTCAACACTGAACTTTTACTGAGACAAACAGTTATATAATTTGAAAAAAATCAAATATATCATGTAATGGTTGTTCCATCTTTTAAAACAATACTATAAAAATTGTAACTAGTATGTGAGCATTAGGAAGTTGGTGACAAATTAAAAAAAGCTAATTATTATTGATGCAAAAGTTGTCATTTGTTATTCAGCTACTCTACTCCCAGCATAGAAAAGAAGACATATTTGAATCTATACGATGATTTCCATCTTTACTTTCCCAAAGGTACTTATTCACTATGGCTAAGGAGTTTGTCTTTAGCCCTTTCTAACACAATTTTGACCTAACCTTTCAATCTTAGAGCATGTAAAGAGTACCTTTACAAGTATCAAGATTAAAGATTATTGGTTTTGGTTTGTCGGTTTGGTTTTTTTTCAATCTGGATATAATTGAGATAGAATGAAAAAAAAAAAGCAGCATACATGATCTGTTTTCAGATAAAGGTTATGTTAGAAAACAATTCTTACTTGGAGTAATAAATTACAACAATCCTAGGAAGGCCAAGAAGCTTCTGGCTGCATCTGCTTTAAGCAAGTCCATACTTGAAGGACTTGAAAAAGTAGCCAGAGTTGATGTTCTTTGTGCTTGATCTGTAGGGGAATATTTGTAACTTGACCCACAGGCCATCACAAAAGCATCTGCAAAATGTATTTCTGCAAATAACTAAAGTAATATAACCTCCGTGTTCTAACTATTTCAGAACTACAGAATTATATTCAGTATATAAAACATTACAAGAAAATACTGCTGTTAGTGTGTGATTCTGTGTGGGGAGCTAGAAAGTCTCAGTACCTTTTTAACTTAGAAATGAGGCACTAATGATACGAAAAGCACATATGCTTAGTGAGTTTTTACAAGTTGAAACACATAAGAACAAGCTTTCAAACTGGTTGTTCTTAGGTACTTCACCC
The DNA here is from genome assembly GCA_026283785.1 of Coracopsis vasa. Lineage (NCBI taxonomy): Eukaryota > Metazoa > Chordata > Aves > Psittaciformes > Psittacidae > Coracopsis > Coracopsis vasa. The sequence continues at coordinate 55,495 of JANHGB010041052.1, read as the reverse complement.
TGTCAATGAGATATTTAGACAGTATTGTGTGCCCTATAAACAATTTCAACAAGTTTTACAAAATATGTATTTTTTTCTTATTCTGATAATTATAGTACTGACAAAGGTGGAAAGAGTCTCCTGAAATTTTTAAAGGAAAGATATATACAACTGCAAAGAGGTAGGTGATTTACTTCTTTCTGAAAATATTTTCAGGAAAGTCTAATAAAAAATAAACCTCAAATATTAGATAAAATAAAAATGTATTACTAATGAAAGGTGAGAAGGGAGGAGAAAGTTGGTAATTGTCTCTGTGGCAACTGATGCGTTATCAGCTAGTTACTGTTCATACTGCAATTGCAGGAGGAGTTTTTGATTTTCAGAATTAAGAGCTTGGTCAGAATTTAAGATTATTGCAAAAGCAGTGCAGTTTGGCTGCCCTAATGGCTTAGTTGGCAAAGTCTGTACTTCAGCCTAAAGGCTGGGACTGTTCTCAAAGTGACAGTTTAAGCTTCTGAGGGTGTAGACTGACTCACTTCCTAGTTACTTTGCATTTGCTCAACTTGTCATGACTTTGATGACTTAAAACTAAAAGCAGATTAGTGAAGAATGATCAGTTTTTATGGATATATGGCAGACAACTCCCCCCTGGAAGCTGGATTCCAGACTAGACTCCAAGGACAGTACTGGGTCAGAGAACACCACAGAATGCATCTAAAAATGTTACAGCTTCCTTAAAGTAATTTCAAACAGCAATTTTGTTCCAGAAGAGACTGTTCTCTAATGACAGTGCAGGGAATGAAAAACCCCTGTTCTTTAGGTAGAGAAAAGAATCTGATTATCAACAGGAAACATGAACATTTATACATGAATAAGCTCTTAAGAAACATACAGTAACAATTTTTATATTATTTATTCCTGCCTTTATCTGACTTTCTCACTTTATATAATGACAAGAATTTCAAGACAGGCACCATCTCTTAGCATGTTCCCTAAAGTCTTGGCCACATTAGGGTTAATCATGCTGTCTTTAATGAGATGTGGTTTTACCTTCCGTTTTATACATCGTCTACCACAACAAAACCTCAGACTAGGTCCTTAGATGTTAACAAAATGCAAACAATAATAACGTGATAAAAAGGAGCAAAAAAAGGGGTGAGAAAAAAAGACAAGGAAAGAAACATAAAAGAAGTAACATCAAAACTATTTTTATCAGTCGCTCTTTTATACTTTAATTACTCTTTACACTATGGCCATTGATTCATGTTTGAAGTGATACATTTTCTTTGACTCTCCCCAGATAATGAATCTTTGGCTACGCCAGAGAATAAAATCGATACCATTTTCCACGGACATATACCAAGATAGGACATATGGAAATAAAGACAGTCGTTCCAGGTTCCTAGTGCAGAAGTGACTGGTTAGTAGTAAAGCTCCTATCATCAGTTATTCATTAAGCTGAGATGACAATTTTGTCTACTTTGGAGAAGACTGGTTGCAACCTCCAAAATATCTGGTCCTGTCTGTGGTAATACAAGTAGCAGAGGTAGCAGCTTGTGCTGCAGAAACCAGAATCTAATGAACATGCAAACAGAAGTCATTCTTTTCATACTAGAGATGGGTTACTTATAAACATGGAAATACCATAAAAACTGGGAGCATGAAAAACCGGTTTGGCAGTCCCCCTTCCTGCTCCTAAGCTGTGGACAGACAAATGCAGCTTTTATGAAAGATATAGCAATATTTCAAATCAAATGGAATCTGGAAAGAATAAAATGACAAAAGAACATCTGGAAAGTTTAAAATACAATAACAATAATTTAAATATTATTTTCATTTATTAAATTCAATTTTGTAGAAAAAGGAATACTTCACTGTAATCTAAGTGACTTGCAGTAGTGTTAGTATAACATTTATCTGTTTTGTGCCTTGCTTGCCTCTTACTTCTTCATCCCTGTCCACATTCAGAAGACGTTCTCATTCTTTATTACCAGCAAGAGAGGCAAAATAAATTGGTATCTCATGAATTGTTGCCATTACGGGCATGGCTTGCCATTACTAGGCAAAACTAATACCCACTTGGAAACATGAGTAGTTCCGGGATGTGGATGCCTGTAGTCACACAGTGGCATAAATGTTCTGCAGGGAACTGTTTGTTTGTCAAGCTGCTTTCATTCCAAATGCTAAATAAATATTATTCAGCTGGAATTTGAGGGCCAAACATTTCTTATAGGCTGCATGTCAGTGAATGAAAAGAGGGGGAAGAAACGGAGACATACATGAGTGATTCATTAAATACTGGAATATTTAAATGAGCTTTAAAATAGTTCACCTGCAAGGTGAAATGTGCTAAGTAAATACTAAGAGGTGGGAATACACTGTAGCAGAAGTTAGCTAAATCCACACAACACTCAGTTACGATAAGGTTTCTATTTCTCCTGTTAAGAGACTCCATTCTCTTTAAAACATCAACAAGAAGAACCAAAAGGGAATTCCCTAAGGTCAGTTCTGAGGAAACATAAACCTCTAATTCAATAACTCCGCTACTGCACTGAAAAAGGCCTTATTATTGCAACATCCATATGGAGTCAATTGGACATTAATGACTAATCAATCCCTCCCCTTTCTATTCTACTTATAGTGTCACAAGCCATGTTTAGATTAGCCCATTTCCTGCTTAGGATCGCTCAAGATGTCTTTTGTTCTTTCAGGGCTGGCCTGATGGAGGCAGCTTAAACAAACACACGACCCAAGTGGTGCAGGAGTTATAAACTGCCATATGTGAATGAACAAAGGGGCCATACTAAAGCCTTTTGTGGTATTTGTTAATGTTTTTCATCTGAGTTTAAAAAGACCTAATGACTTTGCGGTGAGCTGATGCATGTGGCTTGTGGCTTTGCAAAATGAAGGAAATTCTAGCCAGTTATATATCAGCATATATTTTCCAAAGTGCCTTCTTTTCAGTTTTGGTGGCAGTGGGTTTACTTTTTTTTTCAGTACATTTGTTTTACGTATGCAAGCAAAATTCTTAATCTCAATTAAAACACAGCACCAGTTTTCACAGCCATCCTCACAACCTGCATGTATGTCTTTCCCCATTTGAAAGTCCAGAGCTAAAATTTATAGTGAAATATTTTCTGTGTGTGAAACCAAGACAACTATTCTCAGTGGCAGAAGTTCATTCACCAGTGTTTAAAGATTAATTGTTAGTTGGGTCATATTAAATACTGAAACAATTTTTCCAAATAAGGTATTAGCACATCCATGCTCCACAGCCAGCCATGCCCAAATCTACATTATTTAAATTAATTAAAACTGCTAAATGCAACTACTTTCTTGATGGTTTACACAAACAGTTTCGATTTCTTGACCACATTTTTTGGCTAATTTATATGCCTCATGTAAATTTGTCATGGAATAGAGCTAAAACAATACAATCATCTCTTAAATTACATGAAATATTACCTGAATTAATTAGTTCTTAAGGCCTGACTTAAGCCCTCAGTGGCCTACATAGTCCCACTTGTGCTGTAACATAACAGCATAAGAAGTTATTCTGTGAAGATCCATGAAACATCTAGATGGAAAGTGGGATGACGAAGCAGCCTCTACTATAAATTTGGGGACGTATGTAAGTGTCATGAGATTTTTCAGTCATGTGCCGCTTTTAATTAAATGCTAACAACCCCATTCTGTCATAGATATTATTGATAGAAAAAATGTGAAAAATATTTAAGTTGGAAGTTATAGGCCTAATTAATGACACAAAAAGTAAAGGATTGCTAGTCATAAGGTGTAACTGCCATTAACATTCCCACAAACACTATTGTTGTTTCCCTTTGATATTTCATTTCATACTCAAATGAAGAAAGTAGAGGCCTATAGAAAGGAAACCCATGGACAAAACAGCCCATCCCAGGAGAAGTATTAGTAATAATTATTGCTAGGTATCTAACAAAATCTATCAATACTGAAATTTTTTGAGGTTTTTTGTTTGTTTGTTTTTCTTTTGTTTGTTGTTGCTTGTTTCCCCCTTCCCCCAAAAAAACCTGTTGTTTTAACAGCTAAGCAATTATTGTTACTAAATTAATTATATTCAAAGTCAAAACAATAAAAAGAGGAATGAATTAATCTATTTAACATAAAAATGTTACCATAAGGGTAACAGATTATGGAGGTGTTACTCACATAATGTCAAATTTCCCTTACTGTGACAGTGTCACCTAGAAAATCCAGAAAGCATGATACTGATTTAAAACACAGTGATTAATTCTAATTACTGAAGTCAATCCCTAACAGTTGTTAAAAAAAAAAAAAAAAAAAGTACTGCCTGAACAAGGGCCATGATCCATGATCCATTCATATTCCAGTCAATGTTTTGTTTCATTTTAGCATTTTAGGACAAAGAAATTACAGACAAGAATTCACCACAGAGAAAAAAGGCAGCCTGACTTCATATTTGATGGATGCATTTTTCAAGGTGTGGCTGAACACTGTTAATGAACAACTTTTCTTGCTCCTATGTAGCAAAACAATAAACTTGAAAGCCTAAGTACAGCGTGGTTTATAAAAGCGAACTATGTTTAACAATGGGAAAGAGTTTACAAAACCACTTCCCTCAAATTATGTGATATTAATGAAATGCAGAATAGTTTGCAAAAGGTTTCAATGTGTGTTGGAATCACTGCTTAAGCAGCCCATGTCCTGCATACAATCTGCTATTGAATTTGTCACCTCCTAGCATATGCAACTGTCATTCTTTGTATCAGTCCAGTATTTGCTATTCTCACTTGTCATATCAGTAATCAGATGGATTAGATGGCAAGCACCTAAGGCTAGGGTACTCATATGCTTTCTCTTCTTGCCTTTAACATGTGGTGCTGATGTTATAATAATAACAACAACATAATTAGTAAAGAATATATCATGAATGGAGAGAAGCGAAAGCAGCATGATAGCAGTAAGTAATATATAATAATGAATGAAAAGAAAAGCTCTTAAGGCTAATTTTTCAAATATGCTGCACTTGTGCATTTGGGGCTTGTAAATGAAGCCCGGAAGTTGTTTTTACAAACAGAGCAATGGCATGTCCAAATATTTTGCCACATTTACCTGGTTTGGATAAAAAATGGGGCATTTGCCATGAATTAGGGGCTTATGTGAAAATTTACAAATTACTTTTTTTGAAATACTGCACTTCCTGTGAAAATACCCCTGCCAAATTGAAAACATAATCATTTAATATTTGCAGAAACTGTGAAGATACTGTAAGGCCCATCCCACATGCATTTTGAACCACCGATTTTGTAAAATTAAATCGAAGGACGAATTAAGAAAATATTTTCCTCTTGTTACTAAGTTCTGGATTAAACTTGCTTAAATACTTAACATATTTGTGTGGAAGATGCTCTTAATCATTTTTTCTGTTGCTGAGATACTGAGGTTCCTGAAGAAGAAAATGGTGTGCAGTATAGACTTAGAAAAATATACAGTTGTACAAAGAAGAGGATTTCTCTGAATCTGTATCAATTGCTCAGGCTTAGCTAAAATATATAATGTTCTTTTGTTAATGTATTCATATTTCTGCCCCACTCTGCATGCTCAAGGAGGTAAGAAAGAAGGGCAAGATTTCACCCTCTGCCATGCAGTATGATATAATGGTGGCTTTCTCCGACAGCTGAAAATTCAATTGTGCCTGGAAATTTTATGCTATTTTAGGAAGCTCCAAGCTTCCCAAGCTTCTTTTGCGATATTGGAGCTATACAAAGATGTGCAGAGTTAGAAATCAGGACCATGGGGTATTTTACACCTGTGCTGGCTGTACATGAGTGTGAAAATATGTTTTAAACTACTATATTTGATTTTTCACTCACTCCACTTAAAAATAGCTATGCAAACTGACTGATGCTTTCAGCATTTGTGACAATAATTTTCTCATGGGCAAAGATTTTCTGTGTAAAACTGCAGCCCACGGTTACTTTTCAGAGCAATGTTCTAAATTCCTGAAAATAATCTTTTACTATATAATGGAAATAGTGACAAGCAGTTAACCATAACTGTGCAATAGGCGCCCCTATGTAAAACTCTGGGCATTGTAACAGTGGTTGGTTGTACAACATCAGAAATTCTAACTAGAGGGTTTTTTTAATAAAGGAATGATTCTATAGGAATCAATCTATGTAGCATGGAAACAGTGACTAAGAAAGCCTCCTATTCAGCATTAGGAAAAAAATACCTAAGACAGTTGAAAATCAAAAGGTAACACTTGTGGAGGAAATCCAGATTCATTATCCTGAAAGTGAGAAGCATACTATGTGTTAAATATTAGTGTCTTGAGGGAGCAAAATTTCAATGCCATGGGAAGATCAGTCCAGACACCTCTGGCTCATATTTTTCAGTACTCAAAGTGGGAGATCCCCCTGCAAAATGTTATGGGAATGCTGACAACAATGAGATTCGTGAAATGGCTGTTATCAGAAAAAGTGACAGGATGGTTCTTATATGACAGAACACCTTATTCCTGTCCCATTTGCAGGCATTGAGTAACTCTGGGGCTGAGGCACTGAATCTGATTCAACACAATTGAAATACTTTATCCCAGATTCCTGATCTGTTATGAGTTATTCTGAAAAAATTAAGTGTATCACTCAAGTATCAGGCACAGTCAAATAGATTCACGGGTGTTAAAAATGGCAACCACAATTAATGAAGGCCACCTTTTAGCACTTGGTCTAATTAACCAAGATACTAAGTTATTTTATTTTTAAATTATAAACTTCTGGGATTCTTTTAAGTCAAATTCTTATAACAAGAATTCAGAGGAATAAAAATTCCAGTACTTGAGCTTACTGCATTCTTTCTGGAAATGCTTCTTTGTTTTCAGACAGCTTTCACTGTTTTCTGATTTTCATCTTTCCCCTCTCAACTGCCATAGCAACTATTACAAATATTTATGTGCAACAAATACTGGCATGGAGAGGCATTCTTTCCTCCAGTATTTATGAAGCACTGTCACAAAAGTGGGCGATACTTTGTCACGCGTGTACTACCTGCTGTTTACACCTCTGCATAGGAGGGTGTTAAGCAAGTTACCTCACAGGTTTGGATTGTGTTGGCAGCCTGCCAAGATTGATCTGCCGGCAAAAATACATGGTTCCCTTTCACCTCTCTCCTCAGCTGCTCAAAGTCAACCTTTTTTGGAGTTAAGAAGGGACTGTGTCACCCTTTCATATAAGCAACTTACTACCGGGCATACATGAGAATGTTGAGGCTTTGAGCACGTAGTAGAGGTGCTCCTTTAATAAAGAATTGATCTGGTTTTTACTTCATAGATGTGCAAAACCCAGACATTTGTCATGATGTCTGCTCTATCACCAGGGAGAAAGAAAATGAACTTTGACAAACAGAAATTTGGACCTGGACAAGGTGACAGTTTCTCCTCACCCTTAGGTATGTTGTACTACAACATGCCTTGCAATTTGGCTAGCTCAAGCCAAATATGAATGGCAAGTGCTAACTTTATGGACATATGGAAAGACAGACTGATGTTAACTGCTGCAAATATTGAGCAACTCATTGACCTTGTATGTTGGTCAGCAATCCACCATCTGAAATGCTCCAGAATTGGGTTCTTAAGTTTACTACCGAATAGAAATACGTTGTTTAAAAAACAAAGGTGAGCTTGTGCTGCTCCAAAGTACAGTTCAGGTCCAAAATCAGGCAGGGGGGGTTGGAAATAGATGATCTTAAGGTCCCTTCCAACCCAAACCATTCTGTGATTCAGACCAAAAACTATGTATACTGAAATGGAATTTACAAGATTAAACTGGGGCTTTCTACTGGAACCAGCCTATTACCAATCATTATGCAGCTCGCAGCTCCTAAATGGCTTGTATTGAGCCTACCTGGGGCATGGTCAAATATACTATGATTAAACAAATGAGGCTTAAAACTATATACTCTCCAACAGTGACTTGGTATATAGAAAAACACAATCTTTAACCAAGGAACTAAAAAATTAGAGACTTAGGCAGGCAGTGAAAGGGAAGACATGGGCATTAACAAGGACACATACACTAAGTCAATGAATTTAAGAAGATGGGCTGGTACCAATCTAGTGCTGAGGACTCCAAGATACCTCTTAATGACTGACTTGACATTTAGGTTTCATAGCAAAGGTTATCCTTTGCGAAACTTTGAAAAGTAATAGTCTAATACAAGGATAAATAAAGACATAGATACAGAGAAAGTAGTCAAACAGATCCCACCACATTATTTAAAATTGTTTTTATCTTAAGTAGCAGGCAAGTACCTGTCCTTAGAACTATGATCCATGCTTAACATACACTGGTAGATGAGTACCAAAGGAAGGATCAGCAAGTACTAAACACAAAGTTTACAGAATCAAGAAAACTAGCAAATGAGAAATAGAACAAATGAAAACATCAAAACAGGGCTCAGAAGCAAAGTGCATGTTGCCCAAATGGTAAACTATAAGGCCAAATGTTTAAATCACAAGCCCCTGATTCTAATAAATTAACATGAATGAGCATGGAACTAAATGTTCAGTATTAATATGGCATTTCCATTTGCGTTAAAAAAAATAATTTTGCTTTATAATGAATCTGATTTTTCACTTGGGAAAACAAGACACAGAGAAGTTATTTCTCTTTTACAAAATCACATAGTGGGGCGGTGGCAAAACAATAACATTCAGACATTTTTGCCCTGAGCCCAGGATCCAATCAAGAAAACTGTATTTTAACAGATCCAGTTCTTTGGCAGGAATGAAGATCAGGTCTTGATGGCATTTAAATCCCTGACTGAGACTGCTGAAGGAAACCACACTGCAACCTGAGCTAAGGTAAAATCAGTAATTATCAACAGGAATGTCAGGTCTAGTCTGCAGATTTCTGTCGACTACGGAACAAAATCTTAACACACTTCCTACAAATTTCTAAAGCATTTGACCACAACCACGAAACCAGAAGGATCCATAAACACAGAGCATATTATGTAAGCACAAGATTCATAAATATAAAGCATGTTATACGATTCAGAAGAAGCTCTATCACCAAAAGTTAGCGTTTGTGAAAAGAATATAATTTTTAGAAATTGAACCAAAAAACCATATTCAGATCTTCTAATATTCTCAGATAACTGAGACCTAAATACTTCAAGTTTCCCAACCTGGCATTTAAACAGGGCTTACCTATGGCTATTCTACACACTCTGGTCAGTAATGTTGAAATAAGGGGTTTAGCTATACCTAGATTCAAAGCTGTTTTGGTGTGTCCATGCCAGTTAGCTGTATTTCAGTACTGACAATTTCAAATGTTCAATATTATGAAGCCGTCTACAAAAAGAATGATGTTTCCTTTAAAATCATGAGGTTTGTAGAAAAAAAAAATTATCCTTGTTTAGTTCTATAATTAGCTGTTGTTTATAATTTTGCATACCAATCACAAAACATTTATGAGGCTCCCAAATCATGTTTTTGAATTTTGCTAGCTACAAATGTATCATATATTTTAGCATGAAAACTTAGATTTCCAGGTAATGATATAAGCCTAATAGCTGTGGATTATTCACCAGTGGTGTCCCACTCAGTGGTGATGTTTTAGAATACAGTCTGACCATGATTTTTAATATCGCTAGCCTAGTCGTGTTGGTGGCTAGAGAAAGTAATAGAGATGTCAGTTTATGTCATATTTAATCTAAACCTCTTGATGACAATTTTCAGGCCTCCATTCAGATGACAGTTAGGTCAGTATGAGTAACACAAGCTTTGAATACAACTTCGTATGCTAGGTCATCTATGAATGTACACCTAGGTACCCCTAATCTTAAAAAAAGTTTCACACACTGAGCAGGGACAACTTAAGTTTTAAAAAGTCATTCTGCAGTCTCCTTTCATATTTGTCTTATAATTGCACAGAGCTAAATTTAAAGAATTTCAAGACTTGTCTTATAATTCATAATTAAAAAAAAAACCCAAAAAGTAGCTTCAGCTTCTGATCAATGAGCCAGCACTGCAAGCGCTCAAAAAATGAAAGAAAAACATTACTCTGATCCTGTCAAACTCAGATCACTGCCATATGTTATAGACAAAATATAGGGAGTAGAGAGAAATCATTGCTAGATACTATTACAAAGACATTCTACAAAACACAGAAATCTGCTGATATTTCTTATAATGAATTACTTGAACCTTAAAGGATGTGTCAAAACTATGGGAATGAGGAGCACTTTGCAGACCTGGTCTATCTCGGCTGCCTGTTGGGGTAAGACAGACATGTATTATGTCTCTGGACACTTTAGTTTCTTATGGGAATGCAGGTGTGCAGGTAGGCAGGGAGTGGAACTGCACTTCCATAGCGCCCTTGATGTAGATCAGCTGGGAGATCAGGATGCAGCCCAAACTGCACTTCCTCCCAGTTTATGGCCAGCAGTGAGACTAAATTTGGAGTCCTTCAGTAATCTTTATTTTCTACATGACTATGTTATTTGTGTAAAAGCACACAACAGAACACTTACATAATGTTTAAAGATGTCTATAGCAACCTGCACTCAAATGGACTATAAAATAAAAGTGAAAAAAAAGATTAAAGGTAACAATGACAAAACAGGAAGGTGTGAAACACGCTAGGTCTTTGAAGAATATGACTGTGGCTATTAGGAACCTTTGACATTCAGTTGAGATTGTGACCTTGGCAACACACTAAATGCAACAAGGCTCTCTAAGAGGAGGACACAGAAGAGCAACAAAGCTGGTGAAGGGTTTAGAGAATCTGTCCTATGGGGAGTGGCTGAAGGAACTAGGGTTGTGTAGCCTGGAGAAAAGGAGGCTCAGAGGAGACCTTATCGTGCTCTACAACTACCTGAAAGGAGGTTGTAGTAAGGTGGGGGTCGGTCTCTTCTACCAAGTACAAGCGAAAGGACAAAAGGAAATGGCTTTTAAGTTGCTCCAGCAGAGGTCTAGATTGGATATTAGGAAAAATTCTTCACCAAAAGGGTTACTGAGCACTGGAACAGGCTGCCCAGGGAAGTGTTTTGAGTCACCATCCCTTGAGGTGTTTAAAAGATGTGTAGACATAGAACTTAGGCTTTAGGGTGGACTTGATAGTGTTAGGTTAATGGTTGGACTTGATGATCTTAAGGGTCTTTTCCAACCTAAATGATTCTATGTTTCTACAGAGTAAGTTGACAAGTTTCTTAATAAGCCAGTGCTGAAACAGACATGTATGAAAGCACAAAATAATAGTAACACATATAAAAAAACCTTTGTGACATGGCAAACCTAGAAAGATCTGCAATAGTTTCATGACAGTTAGAAGCATTAATATTCTTGAAGATTAACAGAGTCTGTAGCACAGTACAATACATCAGAGGACACAGTTTAAGTGCTGATATTTCAGCAGCACTGTTTTCACTGGACTTCCACTCTAAATGATGCCATGATAGAAGTGTTATCTCTTAGGTAGCTTGCCAAAGATAAGGGGCAAAACTTGAGTGCTACTCTGAATGTCTTTTTTGCTTTTTATCTAGCCAATATCTAAATTCACCTTGTCTACAACTAGACGGACAAATAAGCAGCTCAGTTCTGAACTCCTACCAACATTTTTTTTTTCAGATCAGCAGAGGTATTCATCCAGCACCTCTTTTCCAAAGACATCTCTTGGCTGCTAAACAAAGTCTGGAAATCTGAATCCATTCATGAACTCAGATTTCCCATGTGGCAACACACCATACCTCAAGCTGCCCTTACTAGCTCTAGAAAGAGACATGCACTGTCCTTAAAATGGCACGCATCACTGTAGCTTGGGTTACATATGTCAAAGCTTCGTTCTGCACTATCCAGTAACATGGGGAATGTCAGTACTACAAAGTGTATCAAGATATTATATTAAGGACACTAGAAAGAGAAAGGATGAATTGAAGGAAATGAACTAAACTAAGAAATTCATCAGGGACTCGATGTCAAATGAATCAGTAACTGTGTATATGTAAGTATTCTATTGCAACTTTTCATCCCAAGTGGGGAAACAAATATCCTTCAACACATTGAAATATGAGAAGTTGGCACAGGATGGAAATTCCTTTACAAAGTAGTTTATAAATAACTGATTAGTCAACAAGTAATTTGGAAAGTCCATGTGTCTCCCAAGTCCTCTTTTCTAGGAAAAAAAAGTCATTGCAAAACACCTGTCTGAAAGTTATTTTTTACCTACATTTGGTTCATTATTTTTCTGTTTAAAGGCAATACTGGAGTGCTCAATCACACACAATAACGGAATCTGAAAATTATTGGTTTTATAAAGGACTATTGAAAAAAATTGATATGGAAAATCAGAAATGCCTTATTAAGGTGCTAGCTTCCTTCTGAGCATTATTTGTAACAAATGGCTGATGAGCTTCAGTCATCATCTTACTGTTATGAAGACCTGAAATTTTGACTATGTCAAAATAATTAAAAAAACAAGGGCAAGAAGCCATGTCAGCCTGTGCTCCTGTCAGTTCTATATCATAAGCTAATCATGATATAAAGCCAATAAGTATAAATATTTTGCTGAATTGAATTTGAGAGTTAACTATTCTGTATGGATGAGTCAATACAGGATCTGTATTGGATCTTGGATCTGAACTTGCAGCTTCTCCACTGTATACAAGTCCTTGCCCAAATTACTTTTAAATTCAGCTTTTTTGTTTGCCTAGAGACTGATTAAAGATAATATATGTATGTTGGTTGGCAAGCAAGGAGAATCAGGACTCTAAGATGTTTTATCACAAGCATATCATGTACTATCTATACAGTAAAGAAAATATAACATTTACATGTACTGCTGTTGTCAGACTTCAAAATGAAGGGACAATTTGTGAGACATTACCTGGACTATTTAATTCTGGGTCACAGAGAGAATAGAAAATGTGCTCATAAGGATATTTCTCTATACAGAAAATAATAATGCCTTTTAATCAGAAAAATTCTGTCGATATTTCAAGAATAATTTGAAAATAATCCTATTTGTCAACAATCACAAGTTTATTGGTGCTATTCTATTGATCCAAGAGAAAAAAAAGCAAATTTTGAAGCTGTCAAATGCTTTGATATTAATGGAAAAATTTAGAGATGCTTTAACCTTTTCTCAAGAACAGTGGCATAATTAGAACCTGTAAGGTTTAAAAAGAGCAAAATGATTCTCAAGCAGAAGTAAATTGAGGGGGCAAAATGTTGCATAATATTCTATCTAAATAGTATATTAATCTTACTACCTGACTGGTAGGGTTCCTATTTATTTTCATGTTCTTTTTGAATGTATCATAGGGTAGAGAGGATATCAGTGGCACTCACTACCAGACCATGCATGGTAACCTTGCTAGACACTAACTCAGTCTTGATAAACACCAATTTCTACCTTTGGCTTGAAACTGCATGCCTGATTTATAGATCTCTCACTAAAATGACTGAAAATTCACTGAAGGTTTATATAATGAAAAAGACATTTTCATATAGAAAATGTGAAATATTTTTCCATTATCATTTGACAGCTGCCTGTCAATAAAATTGTGCTTGCTATATATTAAATAGTTTGTGAGTGCATTGACGGGCAGGCTTCTTAAAGGGCTCTAAGTTTGGAAAAAATGGATATGTATATATTGTCTTACTGAGAGAATTTTCTCCATGTTTCCTACAATTTCATTAATAGTATAATCACTTAAATAACATCTGCTGGGGGAAAAAATACTTGTGTTGCAGAAGCGCTTAGGGGACTATACAGTCCTTTCCATAGAATCATAGAACAGTTAGGGTTGGAAAGGACCTTAAGATCATCTAGTTCCAACCCCCCCTGCCATAGGCAGGGACACCTCGCACTAAACTATGTCACCCAAGACTTCATCCAACCTGGCCGTGAACACTGCCAGAGACGGAGCATTCACAGCTTCCTTGGGCAACCCATTCCAGTCCCTCACCACCCTCACAGTAAAGAACATCTTCCTTATATCTAACCTAAACTTCCCCTGTTAAAGTTTGAACCCATTACCCCTTGTCCTATCACTACAGTTCCTAATGAAGAGTCCCTCCCCAGGATCCTTGTAGGCCCCGTGTATCTGCCCTTTACTGTGGACTTCTTAGAGACTCACAAAACCACACAGAAATCATTCAAGTGTTACCCTGTGATGTAAGCTAGACAGGGCTTATGACACTGGCAGCATTTCAGCCATACCATTCTGTGATGCAGTGTTCAATAACCCACAGTCGAAACTGTAACTCACCTTCTGCATCTTCTGGCCTTGTAAGATCGATGACACCAGCGCCCAGTTTTCCATCTTCATTTGGTTTCCCTGTTACCTGTGGCCCTAAATTTTCAAACCTTGTTCTTTCCTGGAAAAGAACAGAAGTAGTCTTAATGCTTCATATAGGATAGTTATTCTATGCCTGTGCATATGTGTATGCACTGATACATGACTTATTTTTAAAATCTGAACAAATAATGAATGCATTTAATTAGAATTTCAACTCAGGGACAAATTTTTACAGATTCTGAATGTTTGCATTTATGAAAATCAGTTTTAAATGTGAAACATATACAGAAACTTTGAGATTATTTTGATCTGCACTGCCATAATGCATAAGCAATTGTACATGCAAATACAAAACAGTCTTGGCAGCCAACAGTGCTGATCAACGCTGCTCACTTTGCCTTTCCACTTGTTTTCTAAGTTAAACTGGAAAAGACAATCAACATTTGGAGACATGAAAATTCAGAAGTCGAAAGAAGTTTGTATTAAAATACACTGCTAATTTACCGGAAAAAGCACTTTTCCCCTGATATGAGATTCAAGTTTGTATTCATACCTCTGAGAAAACACAAGTCTGAATTTTATACAAGAGATTTTCAAAGACAAGTGTTTGAAAGAAGGAATAATAGATGACAGAACTGATATTATTATTTTGTCTAGGAATTTAAATTGTACCTCAGTGGAAAGGGAACCTGAGGAGATTAAAAAAAAAAAAAAAAGAAAAAAAGCGGGGTAGAGGTGGAAGAATGTACAGTCCTATTAAAACAGAAACCTTTTGAGAGCTGTAGACCTTCGTAGGAAACCTGGAACTAGAAGGTGAAAACTGAAAGGTATTTTATGTGTTAGCCCAGTTCCTCAGTCAACTATTGGACAAGGGCACTATAAATGGCACTGCAATATTGTCTCACAATAGTAGTCTCTGTAGTACTGTGTATCAGTAGCAAAGTGTTCAATGGTTATCATTAATTTAGTGTTCTCATTTGAAGGAACATAGCATGTTTTCCCTCTTGCCTTGTTGTTACCTCTTCAGACTAAACTTGGCATTATGTTATACTTGTGAAAGAATGAAACCTTGTTGTTCATTACTATGAAACAATATTAAATGTCATGTCAGCTTGAATTTGCAGACATGAAATACCAGCTTTCAGCTCTACGAACAGTTTCTCCATGTTATACTTAATGCATTATGCAGAAGTAGAGTGCTGATTGCTGTTCAGTCTATTGTTCAATGACCTAGTTTTGCGCTGTGCATACTAGACATAAGAAGAAAACACGAGGAGTTTCATTCCTGCAAGATGGTTAGAAACTTGGAAATATTCTTAAGGAATAAAACCCCCCATACTTGATGGCTTTGACTCCACCTTTGTTCCACCTCCAAATACTACTTCTTTCCAATGTGGTTACTGTCCTATTATTATCTTTCAGTAATAAAACTCCACCAGGCCAACAACTGAGGAATTCTTTCGATTCCTCAACCTTTTGATTCCATCAGCCATGGATTTTTTTTAAATTATTCTCTGTTTAATTTGCAGAGGAAGACTAGAAAACCTGACACTGGATTTGCCACAACATGCAGCTGAGGCATTTCAGTTACTAATTGCATTTCTAAAAATTCCTCAGAACCTTCCAGTTGTTGAACAAAATAACTCTGCATTTTATATTTGATTAACTTCTTATTTTCTTTTGTAAAATCTGTGATTGGTGACAGAGCTTACATATACAAATGAACTCACAAGAAAAGAAAGAGTTACAAATGGAATATGACTGCAGAAAGGCACTGCAATACTGGAGACACAATATTTTACTGAAAGATGTTGTGTGATGTAACAATACACCTGAATCATCAGGATGGGATCTGTTATACTGCTAGACAGAATAAAAAATAAGTTTGTCAAGAATTCTGCGTTCCATCACAAAGGGCTGATTTGCAGTAGAGATAAAAACAAAGAACAGTACTAAAAAAACAGCTTTATATTGCCTCTTCCAAAATATTTGTGCTGAAAGCTTTTTCTTAACTATGTTAATACAGTACCTGCAGTATTCTTGGAAGAACAGCTTTTAAGTGTGTTTCAGAAGAAGGAGAAATATCTTTCTACTACAAAAATCAACAGACCTTGCTACATATCAATCTGCACATTTGGAATATATTTTTAGTCATTCATTTTCTTTGATTTTACCAAAAAATATTCTGTTAAAAAAAAAAAGAAAGGTGGAATTAAAAAGGAAAGTTTCTGAAAGTATATCAATATTTTGACATGGAAGAAGAAAAGGGAAAATTACATGATAAGGTTCAAGAACAGTAAAATGATAACACTTATACCATAAAAAATACCTGCTCTTGTCAAAGATGATGTACTTAGTGTTATTTAATAACCTCTTCCTTCTAATTCACGAAAAGCAGTAACAAAGCTAGCTGTATTTAAGTCTTTGAAATGCCTCTTAAAGTCATTCCTTTACTTGCTTTTTTACTGCAAATAATCTTCATAGTGATCGTAAAAAAAAATAAATCAATATTTCCAATGGGTTTAGACTAATTCAGAGAACTGTAAAAAATAAAAAGTATTTCTCAATACTAATGATGTTTTTATCTAGTAGATGCCTTTACAATTCCATGAAATATAACAAATTCATATGAAATTTATTATTAGAGAGGAAACATGTCCCACTAGGCTCCAGTGCTTGCTTTATGGGATTTGTCTTTGTGCCCATCTTGAATTCATCCTGAAGAGAATAGTTGCTTGCACTAGAAATCCTTTAAAGGTATACCTTTTTCCTAATATGAGCAAGGACTGAGAGGAAAATTGAATCTGTACATAATATTTCTATATGAACAAAAAAAGATGTACCTTCGTTAAAAGTAAATGGCTATACATGTCTGCAATAACAACTATGTTCCCTACACGTGTATTACATTTGCACACACGTACATCGACTATTGGATACATTACTACCTCCCTAATCTACATTATCAGAAAATTTCAAAATTTCAGTGAGTTTGTAATAAAGTACAGGTATTTGCTTTTTTTTTTTTTTTTTTTCAGTCTTCTATTTTGAACTGAGGTTTGTGGGGTTTTTTGTGCTGGCTATGGAGCTTATATTGTATATTCACATTAAGTTTTCCCATTTAAATTTCAGAAAAAAGGTTTAGGACATGACCCTGACAGCCCTTTCTCATGGCTAGATCAACACAGCCAATTGGAGTTTGTGCTAGGAAACTGAAAGCGCTTTCTAGCACGATTCAGATCCTTTGTACTTTTCATATGTTGAACACACAATAAAAGTAATCACTTCTTTAAAATGAGAAAAAGAAGAGCAAAAGGATTATTCTTAGCAGCCAAATCTTAATTTTCCATTCTGTGATATGATTAGGCACTTATTTATGCATTGTCAGTCACAAACATGCAGAAAACGTAAAAGTTATTGAAAAAATTAAAGTCTGCTCAAATGTCTTGCAGGACTGTTGATTCTCTAAGTGCTTTGAAATTATGATGTATGAGGTAGATGTTGCATATTAAATAAAGATATTTAAATTATAAAGCCCCCGTTAGTGAGAGCTGATGAATGTTAAACGTTATGAGCCACAAGGCTGTGGCATCCATCATATTCACATATTATCACAGTCAGTGATGGAGCAGACCCAGTGATGACAGATAGACTGCTAGATAGTTATCCCTTATTTTCCAGAGTCGCCAAGCAAGCCTTTCAACCCCTTTGGCATTATTTTTAGCTTTGCATTAAATTAGCAACTTTTCCGTCACGTTCTGGCAGAAAGTATCAATTCTTTCTTCACATGTGGAAGGTAAAAGAATGATTTAGTGAAGCAAGGAGTAAAGGAAAAGGAAGCAGTAGCCTCTACTTCTGAAAAGGCTTCAAACTTCAAATGACTAGAAACAAATATAAAATTGTGATCTTGTGAAAGAACAGCAATGAAACAGTAAGCACACAATAATGGCTTTTCTCTGCACTTAGATAAAAGCTGAATTTTTGATGTGCACAGTATATTTTCATAAAATTTTATATACTATGTTTTATACACTTATTGGCTATTCCATTATAATGTGTGTGCTAACAGTAAAATTGCTCTTAAATTTATGTGTGTTATTTATATGTTCTCACGTAACAATGCTTTTTGTTGTAAAAAATATTCTGTTTATTAATGTAACTTTACAACCACTGCATCCAAGATCCGTGGTAAATTAATGACATTTTTATTATTTTATAGTGTCATTAAATTTTTACTGATCACTCCATCAAACAGAAGCAATAAAGGCCATAATGCAAACTGGGACACTTAGATCAGGGGAGCAGGAAGGCATTCCATATAGTCAGAAGTAAACGGCTTGCTATAAATGATATTTATACCATCTTTAAGGATGTGAGAATACTTGGACAAGTTTGGCAAAACTGTTTCTGTAGTAATGTGGATTGTGTACTTAAATAACAGTTTACTTGCCAGCAAGACAATTTTTTTTCAAACCATATGCGAGAAGATGACTGATCGCATCCATCTCTTGAAAAATAATATATGAAATGTAATAATACACTGGGCACCCCTCCCTTCTGGATTACCAAGACTGATCCGACTATACCCATGCCTCAAATTATTTCAACATGCTTTCTTTTTCCACATCTGAAACGTATGCTTAGTCTGAAATGGAAAATGTCATGAACGCTGATCGTTGTGTGAAAGATTGAAAATATATATATTTTTTGCAAACAAATACTTTTTATTTAAGTAGACGTGTTTGGATAATGATGTAATACCCTTTATTTCAGTCGTCTAGCATGGAAGCAGTTACCAACATCAATTTAAAGAGGCAGTTTCTAGAAACTGAATTAATATGGGTCATTCACAGAAGCCACAGAACATATTACTGAAGGGATATTATTTCTTCTGAGGACAGTTCTTTAGTTAGAATGACTACAAATAATTACTGCATGTTGTCTTCACATATATTTCAATTGAATTATTCGATACTAAATGTTCTAGTAGTTTATTTGCTAATCATGATCTATTCCCTTCATGTACCATGGACAGTAAACAACAGGAAAGCAACTTAGTATATTCAAAACATAAAAAGGACATTTTCAGTAGAACACAGAAAATTATTCCCAGTTTGAACCAGGAGGAATCACAAAACCTTTTTTTTTTTTTTTTCCCTGGAAAGTCAAGGTACAAACATGCCAAGCTTTTCACTTCTCACTACTTTTAAATGGCGAGGACTGAAAAGTTAAATTACCCTCCACTTAGAATCTTTTGCAACATCTTGGCACACAAGGGATAATTACAAATTGACTTTCAGCTTTATCTCTAGATATTTTAGTTATTATGGGTGGGAAGTTTAAACATTAACCTTATTACAGCAATGTCAATCATCCTACTGCTGTGCAGGCATGCAACTGCTGGAATTCTTTGGATGGTAAAGTAGATAAACACAATAGTGCCGTTATTGTTACAATTAAAATGAAGGCCTTTGGTTTTACGGAACTCTGGTGAATATCTAGAACTTGTTTTCAACGTCACAGCAGCAGGAGTTGCTCCAAGAAACTGGAGAAATGAAATTAGCAAAGTAGGCAAACTTATTGTAGGAATACCAATATTGTAAGATACTACAAGATATAAAGTGTATCTTTTCCAACCACTGATTTACAGGTTGCACGTACCAAGGAAATGCTGAGTTCTATGAATGTTGACACAACGTGACCTTACTTTACTTTTTATTTAAGTGAAATACCTGAATTTAATGATCTCAGGAACCAAAAAGGGACAGTGAATTTTCACCCTATATACTGCTGGTTTCAGTTTTTGAAGTCCCCTGTGCTGTAAATAAACTGTTCTAGTACTATCTTAGTATGCATGCTGAACATACAGCATGGACTAGTATCCCTGCCACAGACTACACATTTGTGTTACATTACAGTGCCACAAAGCAAAGAGCTTGCTTGAAAAGATGAGGGGAGAAAGAAGCCGTTAGGTCTCCTTTTAAATATATTCATCTTTAATCATAACTGGAAAGTAAGAGGTTAAAAGCAGATAACAGGGAATTTACTCTAATATTTCTTCGCCTGATTGGCAAGCCTCAGCTGGCTTCCACGTGACAATGGAACATATGCAAGACCATCATAAGCAGAAAATACTCCCAAGTGGCTCAGTAATAGAATGACATAGTGATTGTCATTATATTGGACTTTCTTCTTTTCAGTCAAAATTGAGAATCGCAATTTCATCAAAATTTAAAGTGTCTAGAAAAAGGTTTGAAACTGGAGTGTGAAAGGCAAAAATTTCATCAAATCAATAACTGTAAACCCAGACAGCCTAATTGTAAACACTTTTTAGCTAATTATTTTGGAAGTCTGATTTTAAGGATTAAAATTCTTAGAACCTCTGTTTAGTGTAAGCACTATCCATCTTGATCTCTGAACTCAAATAAGAAGAATTTAGATGAATTCCCTGATTATTTGGAACATTCAGCACGTACAAAAAGCTAATATACTTCAGCAAATTGAAACTTGACTTTGAAAATAAGTGTATGAATTTAAAAAAAAAAAAATTAAAAGCTAAAAAAGAAAAGATAGCAAATGTTTCCACCTAAGTAGGATACATACCCGTAACTATTGCCACACTTACAGGCACTCCTAAACTATGGGTCTGCCCTGGTTAGATTACTTTCAACAGGATTACTGCACTAACTGAGCCCCCTTAACCAAATGCTTTATGTCTTTGTTCATATGGTTTTAATATGGGTTTAACCAATTGCAAGGTTATTTATAAGTTTGCAACTCCCCAGTAGTTAGAGTTATGAAGCGTTCAGACTTAAGCATATCCAGTTGTGTGGTAACCCAACTACTGCTTTCATGCGGTTTCCAACTTTTTATTCATGCACAAAGGCATGATGCATGGCAGTATCTGAGAACTTTCTTATTAACTCTTTGTTTCAGCAGCAAATTCGTACAGCAATCTACAGTAAAATTACACACCAGATAAAAGGTAAAGATTAAAGAAAATTAAAAAAATCATACAGTGATTGGAATTTCACTGTGTGTGGAATTCCACCTTAGGCTGATGAGAAGTCATCAGTCCTGGAAAAACAAAGGGATAATCAATTAAATTAACAGCTGGTAAATTAAAAGCAAACAAAAGGAGTTACTACTTTACACTGTGCATAATATGGCTGTAGAATTCACTAGAGGTCAGAAAGAGTCCAAAGCTTGGGCTGTCACTTGTTTTTAAAAGAGCTGGATAATTTTATGACTGTTAACAACATCTGTAGTTACACATGCTAAGATAATCAAATCTCATGTTCCAGAGTGCAAGCTGTTCAACTGCTGGGGTCAAAGAGAAGTTCCCTTGTTCTCTTTGCTGCTCCCTTTCCTCCTGACCAACATCCACAGATGATTAAATGGGAGCCTTCTAGGAAGAGAAGTTAATTTTGTTTTATAACACTAGGTATTGCTCACTAGATTTAAGGGAGAAATGGTAAATGGTATAGATCAAATGTATTTACAACCATTTAAAGGTAAATTTACATGGTTGTAAATACAACCATTTAAAAATGCATTTTCTTTTAACTAAATACATATATGTGCATTTTTGTGAGAGACAAAAATAAACATGAGTTACAATTTACATACACTTCAACTAGGAAATAGCCAGACTGTTTGTTGGTTTGTTTCATTTTGGTTTTCTGTACTGTAAACTGACTAATGGAAGAAATTTAATAGCTACCCCTGGACCTTCAGAATGGTCATTCAAATTTCTAACATTTGAGTTACAAGAATAAAAGCACTGAGACATTGCAAACAAATGGGTTTTTTTCCTAGCAGACTAAATACTATGGAGGAGTAATAATATACATTTTGCTATATTTCAATTTAATTCAGCAGCCAGTTGGACCTTGTCAGTTACGGCCTCATTTTCACTAAGTAAAAATGTCTCCATTTAAAAATGGAGACATTGAAATGCAATAAAAGTCTACAAAAATACTTTTACCAAATTTATACAATGCCATTATTCTGTACGTATATCTGCATGCTACCCCAAACTTTCCTGTTTGAGACTAAATTTCATTAAGAGTATTGTCATGCATTAGGATCAGAACAGAATTTAGAAGATCAGAGATCTGGTTACTAGCCTCAGAACTGTGAATCTCCTTTTCTCTTAATCATCTAGTAATATATTCCAGGCTGAAAACACAGCTTTAGTAAGGAGCCACAGCAGTATAACAACCAGCAAAACTATTCTAGGTTCAGCACAAAAATTTTTTTTTGGAATGGAAAAAAAAAAAAAAAAGGCAGAAAAGAAGTCACCAATTTCAATTTTAGTGTGGTGTTCTGCAAACCTCAACAGCACAAAGCAGATTCAGCTGCCCTCCACAGAAAGCTGGGAAAAGAAAGAACTTGCTTAAAAAAATCCCGAACACACACACACACACACACACACACACACACACACACACACGCACACGCACACGCACACAAACACACAAAGATGTACACACATGCCACTGGTCAAACATCTTGAGAAGCAATATTATGTTCTTATGTAAACAATATGGAAAATGTAAGTGCATGCAAACAGACATATATACATGTTTAATTTAAAACCTATAAAAGCTAAGAGAAAAACAGATGATATTCTCATATATACTGCTATCATTTCAACTCTGCCTTATGATAGGCACATGGCAGATTTTGTGACATGATCAAACAATACTGGAAAAAGCTGTGATAAAAATGAACTATATGAAGCAATAATCAACAAATAGTAATAAATGCACTTTTCTTACTCTACATGTGGGTAGTAGTTATAAAGGTTTAAAAGCAAATATTTCAAATATTCTATTTACAAGTATTTTTGCAATTAAAGAGCTAAACGTCAGGGAAAATATGAATCTGAGTTTGGTGCATTTTATTACAGCACTTTTTTAACATGAATAGTGCTGTGTATTGTAAGTATAGATTCCAGTAGCTCCATTAGAGTAAATCCTCCAGGGCTTTGGAAGTACAGACATCTAACCCAGATACTCTGAATGAGTCACTGAAGGTACCTACCCCCTTTTTTTTATCTCTATAAGCAATGCAGGCCTCTAGACAGAGCTGTTCCATCCCACTTTCAGGAAGACACCTGAAGTAGTTTAAATTGGTGATGCAAAAGAGACTTGGGCTTAAATGTTCATATTCATATTTAGAATTAGAAATGCAATCAAGGCTGTTAACAAAATCCCACCAAATGCTACTGTTTTCAAGTATATGCCTTGCCTTGTGCTGGATGTAAATATATAATTGCATACCATGCATATAAAGATTAAGTAGGTTTTTTCTGTATTTACCAAGCTGATTTTCTTTTTTGGTAGCATTTTAAGTATCCTTTTCAAGGTTGCATTTTATGATTGCTGTTATATATTGCTCTGTTTATGCTCAGGCCTTTTTTGTTATATTCAGAGAGAAAAGAAACATATCACTAAGGATTAAGGATGGGTGACAATGGAACAATGATAATAACATCATTATGCAGTATTTTGCCTCTTGTACCCCCATCACTGCCATGTTTTTCTCTGATTATTTCAGCCTCAGGAAAATGTGCTGCTTACTATTTATGTCAGAAAGGCA
Source organism: Coracopsis vasa (assembly GCA_026283785.1). Lineage (NCBI taxonomy): Eukaryota > Metazoa > Chordata > Aves > Psittaciformes > Psittacidae > Coracopsis > Coracopsis vasa. The sequence continues at coordinate 31,606 of JANHGB010041052.1, read as the reverse complement.
AGATTACTGTTTGCATGATTACAATATCAGGTACGATGTACATACTGCCTGTGATAATATAGATGTACCCCTCAACTTGTTCCTGTCTTTAATCTTCTTTCAACAGTAAAAAAAAAAAGAAAAAAAAACCAAACCAAAACCAAACCAGTAAATTGCGAATTCTTGCAGCCTCATGTAGGCCGAAATCTTGTAAGGTGCTGACTACTTTCACTCCAGTCTAACAGAGGCCTCAAGGACATAGACAGTCATTACTTAACTCTAGGGGAATACTTATGCACTTAATATTAAGAATGGACTAATGCCCTTCACTGAATCAGGGCCAAATTATGTAATTCTCATATGTTTACACTGAATCAGAGAATAAAAATTAAACAAAAACCTTCTTTCCAGGCTGAAAAAGATGCTTTTTCCTTCTTATTGATTACTCCTTTTTCCCTTTGAGGCAGGTAGGTTGAAGGCCTTCTGGTTTGAAGAAGAATTATTCTTGTTTAGGAATAAACCAATACAAAGTCAAGACACCGTCCCTTGCATTGTTAATGCAAGGACAAAACCTTGCATTAACAATGTCCTAGCTGGAGGCAAAGAAACAACTCCCCAAAAGTGAAATTGCTGTGTTACTCATTTTTCTAATGCAATAAGAGCTAAATTGCTTATACTTTATGTTTTTAAAATTTGTACTCAAGGACAAAGCAGCCCAAACTGAATTCATGAACACTATAAATTCATCAAAACAAACAGACAAAAAGCAACAGGCTAAGGGTTCAGTTTGCCCCAACACGCAAACACAGGCAAATAGGTACTTCCTGGAAACTGGGAGAGATTTACATCTCTTGGAAGGAGTAAGTCTTCATGTAGGAAATATGAATCAAAATATTGCAAGAAAGGGACTACTTTAAAAGGTAACTGAAGGCTATGCATTTTTTTCATGCAGAATCTGGGAACCCTTATACCTGAAACCATCTTAAATGCAAAAATGAATACCTATGGGCTGAAAAAATTATGTGGTTTTACTGCTGCAATATACAAAGACAAAACTGCCAGTCATCTATAGCTAATGCTACTGGCAAAAATCCATTCTCTAGCTTTTCATTTAAAGTGGAATGATTTTATAAACGTTGTTTTGTTTTTATCATGAAAAGCTTGTTTCAAATTTCCCACATAAGATATCCATTAAAGTACTTTTCAGCTCAATGCAACAATGACAGTTTAGAAAATGCTTTTATACCTTAACAACCAATCTTGAATGGGAGTTTCAAAAGTAGTGGTTTCACTCACAGAGCATATTAGCCACTTATGTCCCACTTAAGACCTATTTTTGACCTCATCTTCAGCATAAGCATAGACTGGGTCCTACTACCTTTCTCTGCATTTAAAAAGAGGGTTTTCTCTCTTTTTTGCTATCCTTTTTCATCTGCTCTAGATGACATATACGGAAAAGTTCATGTGATTCACTGAAGGAACATTCCAGCACCTCATTCCAGTGGAAGATTTTTGCTGCTCTGTGGACAAACACAATCTATGAATAAGAGGAAATTTTCTGTCTCATACCTTCGTCACTCCTTTGTATACTTGTCTACTTTATAACCATGATCATATTTTCTAGCTATGTCTTACAGAAAAGAGAATAATAATGTCTTGGGAAGCAATCGGTATTTTTGAGCTTTTTACTATTATATATGTAGACAATTGTAATACCTACCATTGCACATAATAGTACCCAAATAATTTCAAAAAGGAGGTTGGTAACTGTATCTCCAGGCACAGACAGGGGAAATTATTATCTTCTGGTTGCCCAGAAAGTCAATGATTAAGCTGAGAACTAAACCCAGGATTTCTGAACATTAGGCCAGTCCACTGGCTGTTATGCCACACTGCCTCTGCCGTAAATCTGTTTGATGGATTTTTCAGTCATGGAACATTAAAGCTCTTGTCTGATTAATATGTTTAAAGAAAACAGTACAAACAAAAGCAAATGTAACACTTAAATTATCTGAGACATACTGCTTTGATGTCACACTTGGATAAAGGATTTCCTACTGGAGAACTATTACACTTATATATACTGAAAAATATTTTAGCCAGTACCAGTAGCTGGCATAATGATATCTGTTTCTGTCTGAAAAGGGAACATAATCAGTTTTAGTTGGCTAAGTACAATCTGAGCCAACTTTCATATTATGACCAAAAGCTTGGCACTGCAGTAGCAGTGGCAAGTAGCAGAAAATTGCTTACAGTGTTATTTGCCAGATTACTTGAATGATTTACATTGGGTTTTCAAGAGAGTTTGAAGTATTAAGAACTTAAGATTTGGAAAAGCTTTGGACTATGGATTTTTGTTCCTAGTTGCAACAAGATACACAGGAGAGAGTTATGATATAATATGACTGACTAGATGAAGCATTTTTTATTATAAGCCACCTGAAACATTTAGGAACAGTTTGGTTTGAACTGTTAAGATATTCTTTTTAATTGAAGATTTGGAGAGCCAATTGATTTAGATTAAACGCTCAACCTTTCACATCTACTTGTTTAAGATTCATGTTGACATTGTACTAAATATGGCCATACAGTTTGTATTCCAGATAAATTGATCTGACTACAAGCCTCACTCTTTAGTATGATTCTTACTCCTAGATAAATCAATATTTAATATCTCCTGCAACAGCCCCAGTAGATAATTTTAAACCTTTTCTACATCCAATTAAGTTACCTTTAAAAATTCTTTATACAAGGCTTCACAGATGACTTCTGAAAAAACTAGTTTATGAAAAGCAACCTGAAATTCATTAATTCAGATGGAAAGGGTTTTTTAATCTTGCTTCATTGTGCTGATCTTTAAATCCATCTCTGTTTAGCTAATTCTCCTGCTCAGCTAATTTGTAGAATAAATAAATACTTCTTGTATATCTGTAACACAGATTAAAAACATAAAGAAAAATACCCTTCTACTGCTTGCTGTATGGGACGAGATATCTCTAGGGTGCAGCCTTTTGCAAAAACAGGCTGTCCACACCCTTCCCTGACTCCCTTAGAGGGTGGGTACTCTGCATCATCAGGTACTAACCTCCACCCAGCTCCAATCCTGTTGCCACATCAGCTAAAAGAAACAGTGATAAGCAGCAGTATGTCAGACTCAGGTATCAAACACATCCCAGCCTCCATTTTGAACGTTAAAATCTACAGTCTGCTCCCTCTCCCCTCTCCACCCTCCAACCTGGTGGAGCAGCTAAAAAGGAAGAAAAACATCTCTTCCGCCTCCCTCAAATGTCTCCTATGGCTAAGGTCCCCAGTGGGATAAGAGTCTTTGATATTAGAAGAATGCAAACAGCAAGGCTTAGGTTTGCTGCTTCTTAGGGTTTAGAAAGAGAGATGTAAAAAGAATTTCAAACTAATATATATTAGGAGAACTGAAACGGATGATGCCAAAAGGCAAGAAAGAACTATATAGTCTGGAGCTGTCTGGCTGTATTTCCAACATGCAAACTATAGGATCTTTATATTACTATCTTTGCTTTCCCTTACTCTCACTTCCTACTCTGAATTACAATCAAAGTACAGTTTCACTGCATGTAGCAGTGAAGCTCTGTCCCATTCCTCACCTTCCAACCTACTGGTTCCCGACACAAACAGTCCACAATCCTTTAAATCTTCTGATTCAGCTATTTTTGGGGTCAGGTTGAAAACTCAGTGAGTTTTCACTCACTGGAGTTTATTAATAAAAGGGGAGGGGGGACTTTTTGTTTTCAAAGCCATGTTTTGCCACTTGTAAAGAAGAGTTGCTCAAATAGTTATGTCCTTCAAGCGTAAGTGAGCTGCAGACCAGGTTGCCAAGAACCTCTTTGCACAGGAGAGGCAGTGTATAGAACCTAGATAGTGCTTGCCTTTCAAATCCGTTCAAGATCTTCATCTCAGGAACTATATCTGCTTTGGTTTGATTTAAAGCACAGCCTAAAAGGGTCTAATCCTAAATGAGTTCTGTCATCACTAACAAAACAGAAATATTAAAAACTTAATGTGACTGATTAACTGACAATGCAATTTTCAATTTTATCTCTATTCCTTTGCTACTCCAAGCAATCAAAACATGGTAAATTGTATATTCTGCTCATGGAAATGTTCCGTGTTTAGCTTTGTTGTGAACTCAAACCCAAGGCAGATTTGGCAACACGAATGCAGTTGTACAGAGAACATACCCACTATATAGCAAAAATACATGAAATAATATTCACTTTTCACCATGTAAGATGTTAGTGGGAATTTTACTGTGGAAATCGTGTGCTACTCTATTAATTAATTAAGATGTGGCATACAACAGCAATATGAGGACACTACTAGAGTCCTTGCAAAAGCACAGTGAGGGTAAGTAGCAGGGAAGAGCAGCAGCAGGGAGAAAAGGAAAGGAGACCCAAGCTAACAGATCATTGCAAACACAGCAAGACAGTCTCCAACTCTCTCATGATAAGAGAATGATATAGACTTCCACTACCTAACCATAGTCTGCACTACATTCAGAGCATTCCTAATACAACAGAAGTGGAATCTCAGAACAGTTTAAGGATGAATAAGTAATGTGGGTGCTGATTCAGAGAAGCACATGTGCTGAAATTCATCCCTAACATAGCAAATGCCTTACATTAGGAGAACTTCAGTGAGGTCATAAACAGGAAATTGAGTGCTCTTTTTTCCCTTTTAACTGGATTCCTTATGTTCCCATAACATATATTCTGAGGTAGATACAGTAACATGGCATGGATAAAGGGAAATCACTTGATAAACCAAGGAAGTAGTACACATCATCTCCTTCCCTTATAGGATAACTCACACACTCACTACAAATTTCCCATACTGCAGTTCATTACTTCTGCCTGTCTGTTTGTGGTAATGAGTATATACTGATAAAATGTGGATGTTTTTTGCACTGAATGGTTTGGAAATTCTATATAGCAGAGCATGCTATTTAGTGCAGCAAACTGATATGTATCCCAGTCTATATATTGTCAGTCTGTAACTGAATATTAACTCAACACGTCCCTAGCCAAGACCGAGAAGAAATAAACCTTGGGTGAAAGTGTGGGAGCAAACTTTGGAGGAAAATATCTTTCTTGTATTTATAAGTTTTGGGTTATTTCTGAAAGGAAACAAAGATTTAACACACACTTCACCACTGAGACATTTGGCATGATGTAGTGTGATCTGTAGTGTGATACTGAAGAATAAAATACAGGAGTTATGCAAAGGTCATGCAGGCAAACCCTTGATAAAGGGGAATCCCTTCTAAGGAAGAGTGCCGCCATACAACCTCATCTTATTCATGAGTATTCAAAGAGTTTCAGTGGCATGAGGCAAGGAACAGAATTCTGGCAAGGAGCTGTCAGCTGAATGTTTTGGCAGTCTGCTGAGCCTTTGACAGACCAAGAAGTTTTACAGTGCATGATGTGTTGGTGAATCACTTTGTGTACAGTTCTAATACAAATTCTCCCAGTGATGGCTTCTATTTGTACTGGCATCCAAAATATAGCAGAGTGTTCCTGCGCTTTAAAAATGGAAGGGAAGAGGCATGTAAAAGTAAGATGTGCTAAGCAAGAATTTGTATTAATATAAAGATAGCTCATCTGAATAGGAGCCATATAATGAAATTATATATATATATATATAATTGCAACTTAGCAATCGAACTCAAGGGTGCAAAGAAAATGGCAGTGTGATAAGAATGCATCTGCTGCCTGCTATTTCAAGAAGCCTTTGGCAAGATAACAGTGAAGGCATGAACCTAGCTACTGATCAACATGGGTCTGACATTAAACCACAAGTGTTCATTTCTCTTACTGGCTGTTTAATAAATTGCTTTGGAACGGGTGGAGGTGAAGAGGAGATCTTTCCAAAAGCTTGTCTCACTGTTCTCCCTCAGTTAATGAATGTCAGCAAGTGGAAGAGAACAGAAATGTGATATGTTTTTCCAGCCTTTCTTATAGAAGCATTTGCAACATGTTAGAGGCCACAGGCATAAAAGTAAAATACTGGGAAATTAATATTGTCTGTAGATTTTCAGGGTGTAAGCTGGGCATTGTCAATTTGTGGGTTAGGCATACTTTAGGTTTTAAAATAGTGTTATAACAGCTTATTATGACTTGAACATGATTTTAGTACGAGTAATCTGATGTTGAATATCATTTATTACCCTGCTACACATTTCCAATTGAGATAGACCTGTTTATGGAGTTAGTATTATGTTACTAGAGATGGACAAGCTATGTGCAGTGAAAAATTTATCCAACAAGTATATTCTTTCTTATCTTTTCAAAGTAACCCTGGGGGATCAGCAATTTCTACACATGTATGAGTAATGTGTCAGTGTTCTAACAATGTAACTTTTGAGTTATGCATGAACTATGCACTTAAATTCTCAATAGTTTGCTGCTTCTGGTTTATGCTGTAGTTGGTCACCTAATACAAATTACACTGTTTTCAATGCCTGACTCAGTGATAAGTATTGCACCATTGCCTTGTTTTACCTGAAAATAAAGCAACTGGGAATTCTCTCAGCCAGAAGACCTCCCAGGTAGTGGAAAGCCTTTACTTCTATCTATGAACTCCTGCATCCATTAGCTTTAATGCCACAGAAAAAATGATAAGCCTGCCTCTGGCATATCACTGGTGGGAGAAAGATGGCAGTACTAAAGCATAGTGCAGCAAGGCCTGCAGGATTCCTAGATTAAATTGCTGTGAGTTCACAGAGTTGCTGTAAGGATCTATAATTACCATTGACGCTGCGTTAGGGGCTGAAAGATCTCCCTGATATTGCATTTCTCATTTGGTCAGCATGGACTTTGAAGTGGGTGCTGTATCAAAGCCTGTATTTTTTATGAACAGGAGGTGAGCAATTCTGACATAAACAGGAAATGCGTAATTGTGCACAAATGTCCATGTGCAAATACATGCACAGAAATAAAGATCCATTTGCATGAATATTTGTGAAAAGAAAACAAAGAAAGGAATAAGCATGGTCAAACTCCATTAATCAGATTTCAAACAAACATTTGCAAATACCATTTTGCATTATTTGCTGAAGTCTTTTCATGACATAAAGGAAGACAATTTTACCTGCTAGCATGCTTATTCTTTTGTTTGAAGCGAAACAGTTAACATAGCACAAAGTAGCATATAACCCACAAACAGGCAGCTGAGTAAATATCCTTCAACAACAGGGAATGTATTTCAGTTTATCCTATCTATTGATACTTGAGAAACAGGAGACATTTTTAATTTTAGAGAGCAATGAATTATCAGAGAAAGTAATCCCAATTTATCCTTACTATACTTAATATACTGCTGTTAAGAGAGTTATATTGGTACAATGCATTTGGTCTTATGAATATACTTAGAAGAATACACTGAGCTGAGAAATAAATGGCTGTAACTTTTGTGGATGTCTCTGCCTGTATCTAAGTGTGAAATAATATGCAAATGTATTCTGTAGTTCTCAAGACAATCAAAGAAGTGATATGATAGGATCGTGCAACTGCCATTCTGACCCAGAATTTTATTTAGTGAATAAATTCCTGTCCTAGCAAATTTATGTTTGAACAATAATTTTCAACCTATCAGTATTGTTTTGTGGAGGAACATAATAAACACATGGCATACATTTTAGTATATACCTATAAGTCTCTTGAGTAGCTCAGGAAATGTAGAGAAGAAGATACAATCATTGTGCTGTTACAGTCATCATATCTATCCTTTATGGCAGAACATCATCCTTTGGGAAAAATTATCCTTGTTGGTTTGTGCGAATATTTCATCATTCACCCTTGGGACCCATTTTAATCTAATTCTTTCCTTTGGGACTTTCTGTTGCTCCAAGATTTAAGGGAGAAGACCAAAGTAGGGCAAAGCTTTTATCCTTTTCAGAGGAAATACCCCATGTGAGACAATAAGCAGTATATTTGGCACTTTTGTTTGAGCTGGAAAGGCAATAGAAGAAAGGGCCCAAATCCCCTTTATTATTATTAATAATAATAATCATCATCATCATCTTTATTAATAAGGTCTAAAACCTGCAGCTAGGCAAGCCCCTCAAGTAGACCTGGCAACAGAAATAAAAAACCATAGTTGTGTTCAGCAATCATACAAGCATACTATTAAGCATAGTTAGTGGTAAAAACTCTAGTATACAACATTCAAATGTAAAAACAGCTATTAATACCAAAGCAGTGTGCTGGTTTCTTTCCTGAAAATAAGATTTTATTGCCAAACACTCTTGTGATTGAACTGAAAGCATGAATAACTTTAAAACGTCACTTAATATGGGAAGTTTCTTCACTATACAGTGTATGTATATATTATATATGTGTTTATAGTTATTCAAATAATAATGTTTAATATAGGTTTTTTATGTTTAGGTGCATTTTCTTTTAATTACTTACATATGTATATAATTATTGGACTCAAACTTTTCCTTTAATTTATGGTCCAATAAAGTTTCCATGAGTTATACTTTGCAAAGATTGCGTATTTTTCACTTAGTTAATTTATTTTGATCATTTAATCAATAGACAAATAATTTAGATTCTATTTTAATCAGCCTGTACATAATTTGAGAGACTAAGCATTTAACCACACATCTAATACATTGGAACAGAAATGCAGAACTTACCAACTTTATCAAGACAATTTTGGAAAGTAAGGTAATTGAGCAAAATGCGTACAGAGGTCTACACAGCAAATTCTTCCATAGTTGCAAAGCTAGATCCATGGTAAGCTGGCACCAAAACTAACTTATCTATAAATTTAGATGACCTACATATGCCAGAGATTTTGCACTGTTTCTTTTTGTCTTTGCACTGTCAGTTCCACAGTTTCAGTGAACATGCATTTTTAATGTGTAAATTTCAAACACATTATTTGTATGGATTTCTACACATAGAATACAAAGTAAATCTGAAAAAAAAATAGGTATACTGGAAGGCATGAGTATGAATATTTAGGAGTAAATAGTAGTATTTGAGCAACAGCATGTGAACAATTAAAGGCTGAATCATATGTTACGTACAGACAGAAAGTTAGTGCTTCAATATTTCTATCTATCTCTTGCATTTGAGCAACAACTTGACAAGATTTCATACCCACAGCCTTCTGCACCTGGTTCCCATTACAAACCTGGCCTTGATAATGGAACTATGTTCTTCTACAGAGGCTAATGTTAGCAATGGTATTTTCCTCCCATAACTCTTATAAGCTGAGTACCAGTGTTACGGCTGTATTTGACCTCTCTGTGCATGTGCAGTTACAACTTCCATCACCTTCCTCACTAAATACATACAGATCAGAAAAAACATTTCTTTAAGTACAGGTACAATTTCTGAGCCTGTTTTTATTTCCTGTGATATCTACAAAACCTAGTGATTTAGTAGAGGCTTCAGAGTTATATTAAAAGTCAGTGGTTTTATTTTTTTCCTTGTGTGTTTGTAATGGAAATATTTCTCCTTAAAAGATATAGTTGGCGATCTAGGGATTAATTTGTTTTTTCCAAGACGCTCTGCTTTGAATGTAATTTCAAAATATGTTTTAAAGTTCTAATTGTAAAGGATAAATTCACTGCAACACTTCTCCATGACTGAGAGATATTAAAATCATTCAGCTATTCAAAGATGCATCTAATTCCTGATCAGATCTCACAATACCAAGAAAAACAAAAAAAGACAATGCTTTCTGTGTCCTACTGTGCCTGTTATCCTATAAATACACTGATTTAGGAAACCAATGCAAGCACAATGAAATTCATACAAAAGCAAAAATCATTAACACCTTGAACTTCTTGGAAAAATACCGGGGAACTCCCTGAGTGATATGCTGCCTAGGAGGTCCAGTCACAACACACACAAAACACCTTGCAAAAATGTTGCTTGGAAACATTTCCCCCCCCCCATTCATTGTTATGAACTTATATTGATTTCAAGCTTTATCTTATCCTGTCATAGAATTTCAAATATTGGAAGTAGCAACATAAACAAACAGAATTTCTCGAGCTACACAAAAAAATGTTTGAAGTCCAGCATGTTTTCCAGTTCTAATAAAAGGGGGCAGTATTACATCAGCTGAAATTCTGGATTGTCCAAATTATTGTAAAAGTGCTGGAGAAAGATACAAAACTGCTGAATTTCACTGATATTAGACTGTTACTGTATACACAGTAACAAATTTGCTTGTCTGCCTTGGCGTAAAATTTTCAGAGCTAGTTCAGTGGAACTTAGGCTCCTGTACTGTAGCTACTTTAGGAAATTTTGACTTGAGTCACTATATTTCTTTTAAAATTATTAAGGAAATATTACAATTGATATAGAATGAGGACACATTTTTCATGTAGCTAGGATAAGCCCTAAGCCTAAAAAGGAAATAACAAAATTATTGCAGTTTCAAAAAATATTGGAATGAAATATTTTTACTTTTTTTTTTTTTTTTTTAATAAAGGTTTTTCAGAATAAAATACTGGTGCCCAAATATGGCTTTAGGAAGTCTGAACACCCAATATAAAAGCAAAAATCATTTCTTACATATGTTATGTACAACCACAAGCAGATTACTGAATTGCCTAAATTCACAGTAAAGTATAAAGGACATTTGTTTTGTAAGAATTACGAGGACTGCTCGGATTTGTATTTGAAACTTTTTCCTATTCTGGGACATTTAACTTAGACGAGTTATTTATCTGCTATAAAATGATGGAAATGTAAAGAGGTTGTCTTTATGCAACATGTCCTTCTATGTATCACAAACTCCCCAGGGAAAGGTTTGTCAATGACGTATATAGGAAAAACAGGTTCCCAGTTGCAGTGTCTTTGTGAAAATCAGATTCTTCATTAGACAGATGGAATACACTCCCACTGAGTTGAATAAATTTCCTATATTCTTGCAAGAAAGTGAGACCACATTAACAGTTCCTCAAGGAAATCAGTCTTTCTTTTTTCTTTCTTTACAGTTCCAGATTTTCTATTATAGAATTGAAATATATGTATTTAAACTTAAATTAAATTATACCTAAGTGTAAGCTATATGGGGCTATATGGAGAGCTTCCTTAAGTTGCAGTGAGGACAAAGCTGATACAATGACTATCAAGACAGTACCATAATAAAGGTAAAAACTTTGCAAAACTAGTCATTTGCTGTTGATATTGCTATCCATTTTTTGGCCTAATAATGAGGTATTTGCCCATTAATTAAAAGTAGATCTAATATTTAACCAACAGAAATAAGCATCGAATTGAAAATGCTTACAGTTTCTGTTATATATCCCAGCAGACTCAAATATAAGCATTGACCTTACTTACTAGTTACAAATACTCTTCTACAAAAGACTAAAGGAAAAAAGAAAGTATAAGATTTTCTTAAAAGATAAAAGCAAATGAGAATAGATCGGTCCCTGAAAATCTAAACCACTGGAAGATTTATAAAAATCCACAAGGCCCTTATGACCATTTTCTCAATTTCAGGGTGGGCATGAATACTCTCACTAAAATGAGAAAAGATAAGTGAACACAGGTTGAACTGAAGTCTTTTCTTTAGTGTTTACTTTCTCTTTTGTTTCTTTTTTAAACTGAGCTGAGACACGACTAATAAAAGGGATGCTAGCAACAAGGTGCTTCTCTTTGTGATTGTCTGAGAAATGCCCTGAACTTGCAGAAAAGACAGTGTGATTCCTGCCTCTGGAGTTGTTCTGTCTGTAATAGTGAACGTATGAGAAAAAAGCTGGTAAAAAACTGTTGGCAACATAAGCCAGTACTGCTTGCATTTAGAAATAAGCAATACAATGATGGAGTCATTGCAGGCTTGTAGGCTGTCAAAAGGAGATTATGTGTGACTAGTAACTTTTCCTACAAAGACTTCCTGAAGTGTTTTTATCAGGCAAAGTTTGTACGCATGTGCAGTAGCTTCATATAAATGATGAAGCGTAACAGCTCCAGAGGAGTTGTTACACTCTATTGTGTCAATAATCCACATATTTAACAGTCCCTAAATACAGCAGACCGTAACACCTCCAAAGGGGTCGTTATGGCTTATCAAGTCAAATTCAAGAGCCTAAATATGGATTTGATCAATAGACTGTAACATCTCCAAGGGTAAATAATATACTTTGATTTATATAAGAAATAAGAAAGGAATAAAGGCTCATTATAAGAGGTACTAAAGTACCATAATTTCCAGGAAGTAAGTGATGACTCATGTCATTTATTTTGGGGTCTAACTCTGGTTTCCTACTACAAATACACAGTTGCCTGTAAATCTACAAAAAACTGGGAATGGAATATAAACATAAAAATGTTATATTAAATTCTGCTTCCTCTCACATGCCAATGAGGATACGTAAATGGGGAGGTGGGGATATATCTTTGGGTCTAGCAGGTATGTTGTGATTATTAACTTGGTATATGTGGTGTCTTGACTTCATATATTTTTCTCCAATGAAATTAACATGCTTCTGTGTATAATTTTTCTACAGAGATATTCTTAAGTGGTTTTTGTCAGTGTTTTCATGCTTTCTGCAGAAAAAAGTTAGGATTTGGTCCTTTCAAAAATAATGTCAGATATCTTATAAATTATATAGCATTTTCAGGTTAATTTAAAGCCTTAAATCAAAGCAAATCTAGGCAATCACACTAGCTCAAAATACTAAAATAAATACAAGTAGCTCTAGCAATGCAAATTTTGTTTAAGTACAAAAGTTATTTTTGTTGAAGGTAAACACGGCTTGACTGGAAAAAAGTCACATCCTCAAAACAAAGCCAATTTTTGTATGATTTTACTTTTGTTTATATCACATAGAAAGAGCTCTGTAGCCTATTTTCTGGATTCGTCCTCATTCTCTCCCCTTCCCCAGCGTTTGTGTTTTACTCTGTGAAACCACTGACACACTTCTTCCCTTTCCTCAGTCAGAAAGTAGAAAAAGTCAAGTCCGCCATTATGACTCTTTGCTTTGGGTGCACTGTACTGGTTTTGGCTCAGAGAGAGCTAATTTTAATTACCATGGTGCTGATTTTTGGATTTGTGACTAAAGCAGTACTGATAACACAGGGGTGTTTTACTTATTGCTCAACAGTGCTTCTACAGCATAAAGGCTTTTTCTGTTTCTTATGCTGGCCTGCCAAGAAGTAGGCTGGGGGTGTACAAGACTGCGGGGGACACACAGCCAGGCCAGCTGACCCAAACTGACCAAAGGGGTATTCCACACCATACAATGTCATGCTCAGCAACAAAAGTTGGGAAAGGAAGAAGCAGAGACGGAGTTTTGGCATTTGTCTTCCCAAATCACTGTTACACATGCTGAAGCCCTACTTTACTGGAGATGGCTGGCACATCTGCCTGGTGATGCAAAGTAGTGGATGAGTTCCTTATTTTGCTTTGCTTGCATGCATGGTTTTTGCTTGACTTCTAAAACTGCCTTGTTTTCTCACAATTCTCTTCCCAGTCCCACTGGAGAGGAGTGAGTGAGTGGTCGCATGGTGCTTACCTACATATCCTAACCCACAACAGTACACAAACTGAAATAACTTCATATTGTAGATGTCCACAGAAGTCAAAAGTGTAGTCTAACCTTAATGCTTTAGCAAATGACGAAGTTGGACTGTGCCAGAGTGCTGCATGTTTTTGTTTTGGTCTTTCTGATGAGTGAATCTCTGTGAGCATTTTTAAAGCTTTGTAGATTTTTTTGAGCAGCAGAATATGAATAGAGGCAATTTTCATTTCTGTGTCTCTAACCAAATACAAAGCTTTTTGAGATTTAAATGACACATTTTCAAAAAGGCCTAAGCCCAGGCTTTGAAGCTATGTACATAATTTTGTGAGTGCAATCATTTGCACAACAAACTATTACCAGCTATCTGAACTTGAAGACCAGTAACTGACCAGGACTCAATAGCTTTTTTAAACCAGCTGCAGGCAATTAATTTGTCATCTTTTTCTGCTGCCAGCTTCTAGCTACTAATTTATACGAGTCTAATTACCTGAACCCAGTTTCTGAAAATTTGGTCCCGAAAACGTAGGGTACTGATTTGTCAAAAGAAACCAATCCAAAATCGAAATCAAGTTATCGAAGCTTCACCGAGATTAAGAGACAAACTATGCACAGTCTTCTTTGCATAGTTATTTCAACATTATGTTTTTTGAATTGATCTATCATCTCCTCCCCCATTTTGATCATCCTCCCCACCATTTTTAGAGTACAAGAAATATAACATAACGTAAATACTAAAAGGCAGAGAGTAAAGGGGAAAAAAAGGTATTCTAGAATTCCGTTTGTGCAAAGGATGCTTCTGGTTTTAATGGATTTTATACTTGCTATAAAATATAAATACATTCCCTTAGTAAGTAGTCATGACTGACTTAATTCTTTTATTTTCTTTAGGATAGAGAGTGGGGATATATCATCATTTAAAATGACTGATTTATATTCCGTTTTTGTAAACTCTGCCTTTTCTTGCATCTACAGAGCAAAGATAACAGAAAAGCATACCAAAGGTAAAACCAGAGAATGTATTACAACTTTTTCCTGCCTTATTGGTTTACTGTACAGTACATGCTCAATAAATAAACCCAGCAGGATTATATAAGGGCACTGAGAGACTTAAAAACAGATTTCCTTGCTGCTATTTTATTCTTTGGTTTTAAAAATTGCAAGTACTACTATGAAAAGTCTCCCCATAAAAGATGGCATTTGAGGAGGATGTTGTTTATATTTGTTAAAGAGTTCCAATTGACTCTGCTATGTTTGCAAGTAAAAAGGAAAAAAAAATTCTTTTCCTCTGCCTGCCTGCTGTATAACCTCAGTTTGGATGCTCTGCATCAATCTGTACATTGCTAGTAACCGGCATGAAAAAGAAATTTCAGATTAGTCACTGAAATATTTACTGACTCTGCTTTGAAAGGTGAAAGATGAAATAGAAACTTGTTATATCGAATACAAGACAAACATGGTACTAAAAATACTCAGGGGCAGATCTGATAAATAAGTGGATGCAATTTTTACACTTATTTTTCAAAGGCAAATCAAATGTTAAGAATTCTTTTAATAGCCCTTATATTGTATTAGATATTTTTAAATGTCAAGCCACTGAAACTCACAAAATCTATTTTTAAAAAAGCATAATTTTATAAACTCTTAATAATGATCATAGGTGTGACATTCTATGTTTATAACATGGCCTTTAGTACCCTACCTCTTAGTTAGTTAAGACAAACACTGACTTTACAATTAGAGCATTGTCAGAATATGACCTGCTTGATCAGTTATTAATTTCTTTGTTTTTTCATAGTATCAATCTGTATTAAATGAATTTTTCAATGTTGACATTTAAACTAATGCTAGAGGAAATAAATATTTATTAGCCTCTGAATTTGACTTGTAAAAGCATTGTTAACCCTATGTGGCAACAGTTTAACAAGTCTTTTTCATAGACACTGAGCTTTTAGCTTGTTTTGAGTACAGCAAACAAGCTATCAAGCAAAAATACAAAATGTAGATTAAAAGGTATGTATCAATGTTTGATGGGTCTGTTTACAACATTTATTTGCCTTTCGGTGCCTTCCTAGAATCCATTTTCTCACCGAGTATTTCCTTGTTGGTTGAGGAAAGATCATAGTATCATTAAATTCATGATTTAAGATATAGCTAAGATTCTACTAAGTCTTATACTCAACCAGGACTAAAAATTCTTGTTAGTTTTTAGAGTATAATATAATATTCCCTCCCCAAAGATACAAAGAGCCTACCCTAATATACAGATATATCACAGAATTTTAATTAATGAATTATAGGCATTGAAAGCTACCAGTTTTTCACTTTTTTATGTTTTTGGTTTTGGGATTTTATTTGTTTTTCTTCTGTTTTTTTTTTTTTTTTTTCTTTTTCCCCAGCAAGTAGTCTGAAACACTAGTTGCTTTATAGGCTAATGAATGTGTCAGTTTTCTTTTCATTCATTACTAAATTGCATCATAGCTGTTCCTATTTGCCAATGCCATAGTGATTACTGGGATAATATTTTTCCCTCTCTAGTTAACAGGAATGAGTATTGTGGTATATAACAGATTTTGTGTAAGTGCTGAAAAGTAACTTGTGTGCTGCATTTTTTGAAGCATAAGCCACCTCTAGGGAAGCTAACAGAGAAGCATTCTTCATCAAAAGGCTGCCTTATAGCCCAGCCAATTGCCTGATTCCATGTTCACTGGCACTCTTACACACACAGAAACCTGCTCCTGAAGCAGATCTTGTAGACCCTGGAAAGGCCACAGAGCAGAACAACACAAAGAATTTTCCAAGATACCTTTTTGTCCACTGAGCGGTCCTTAAAGTGTGTATGATAGAAACAGCTTCCTCACCTTCCAGATACGATATCCTGCTCAGTCCAATGCTGGTTGCATTCTTCCACCACTTTCTCTCATTTACCATAATATTGTAATGCCCCATTTCATTTTAGTGTTCGGAAACTACAGCCAAGATTCAACAAAGAACTTTGATCTCTAATTTTCCATTGAAACTAAGAGCCAAAAGCACTGTTTTGAGCCTAAATACTTGGTTGCAACTGAGTTACAGATTCAAGCACAATCAGATACATTCAATAGCATTGTAATATTCAACCATGCTAGCATGTAACTGGCCATATTTATCAATCCAGTCATTCTCAAAAGCACAATTCAAAATCCAGTGACTACAGAGAACTGTAGCTTCATCCAATTTTCCACATTGCTATATGCATGCTTACAGCTGAATAATGAGTGCACAGGGCTGTTTTTTTGAATGCTGTCATGTAAACGTAGAGAAGTTTGTAGCACAGTACTCTGAAGTGACAAGGTGTATTTAACATGAAATCAGAGATGGCTAAAAGTTCTAAAAAGAAATTTTATATAGAAATAAGAAGCTATTTGCAGGGAAAAGAAGAGTGAGTGACAGACTGTGCCATAAGGGAAGACGTTACCTTTTCATTCCTGCAGTTGTTTAGACCCATGTTATTCATAGAGGGCAATTTTCCATCAATACCATGCGGCTGCTGCTGTTGCTGCTGCTCCCTCTGGATCTGCTCTCTCATTTTTCGAGCCTCCTGAATAGCTTTCATTACTGTGTCCTGGTCCCCAAATAGGGCAGGTGAATTAAGACTGGAAAGGATATCTATAAACAGAGAGATAATCACTTTATTTAGCTAATTATCCAAATGAGAATCTGGGGTAAGCACTCAGCTCTCATACTGTTAAAGCTGCACCCAACTAACAAAAGGAGGAGGAGTGGCAATTGTTGTCTGTTTGAAGGCTGAATTTATCTACAGAGTGATTGATAAGCCTGTGCTCTTCTTTTGCTGTTATAAGTACAACCCCTGAAGTCTTAGCATAGCCTCATATGGAGGTATTTGAGCATATTCATGAAGTCCAAGTTCAATGTGTGTTTAAGACAACAGTATACTGAAGCTTAAGTGGGAATCCCTTCACGTATTAATAATAATTAATAAAATGGACAAAGCAGGAGAAAAAAAATCTTGGTTTCTTGGCCATGAAAGTAATTTAAATTCTATTTAATTTTTTAGAATTTCTTTATTAATATAACCATCACTCCACAGATTTGGCTTTCAATTTCAGAAGCACCCACAGTGACTTCTGGGGGACAAAGCTTGTTATTTACCCTAGCGTGAGTCTAAAGCTCTAAATAAGTAGAGAAAAAATGGTTCTCTTTCCATCACCCTGGACAGAAAGAGAAACTTCTAAACATGCATCAGACGCACACAAAATATTCCTGTTGCATCTTAAAATGCATGCTATAGGTAAAGATGAGTACCTCAGATATAGTTCCTGAATTGGGAACAGAAGACAGCAATTAGCTGGTGAGTGACTGTTTTGTGTTGCTGTGATGAACTTCAGTTTTTCATGCATGGAAGTATCCTCTATACTGCACATAGATAGATTTGTGTGTATACATTCTAGTTAGGAAATTCTGAGCAATCAAAGTTTGTGCATGACCTGTGCATTTGCCTGACAAGCAAATGTCTTCTATAAAAGCTCTGAATTTATTAGATTTTTGTACATGCTAACAGTCCGCTATAAAAACAAACACACACAAACAAATAGGCTAAGACTTGGAATTCTCCTTTGAAGATAAATTTCATATTCTTATGACTTCATTGAACTTCAGCTGAGTAAAATATAGCAAATTCAACCTCAAAGGACCCTGAATTTTTTTTAAAGAAAAAACGTTAAAATTAATGGCTTATCATGCTTTATCCTGGGAACTAAACAGTTGACTTAATACTGTGGTCTAGATGAGTAGAGATGCAAACTGTGATGTTTTAGATGGAACTGTGATGTTTTCCGTCTGAATGAGGTGCCCCTCTCCAAAATAAAAGCAACATATTAGAGAACAAGCATTGTCCTTGCTTGTTAAAATTTCCAAGGCTGTGAACAGATTCAGCATCTAAGTTCCATTATGGAGCCTAAGTAAGTTGGGAACCATATTTGTGTGACTTTTAATGAGACCTAGACTCCCAATCATCTCAATTTATAGTAAAAATGGAGCACAAGCTCCTAAGTTCCTTGCTGATTTTTGGCTTATCTTCTCTAGACATTTTTCTGGAATGGTCTATGACCTCAAACTGATATACCACTTTATAATGTTAGTGCAGTGATAGCTGCAAATAAATTGGCAGGTAGAACATATAGCTAGCTGCAGAAGGTATCTTTCAGAGATCATGATGTTCCCAAGTGTTTTGGGAATGGAAGAAATCATACTTTTGATACATTTAATGTATGTATTGAACATATCTGTTCATTATTCACAAGTGTTTCTATATATTTTACAAGTACACTTGAGCTACAGATTGTGAATAAGTGGTCTGTAGTATTTAGTCACTGTTAAAATATACTATTTGAATTTTAGGGCTGATCATCTACATTTTGCAGCTCTTGATTCTGTTTCTTGACTGGTTAAGGTAGTCTTCATACATTGTTTCAGATCAATTTTTTATTTCATTACTTAATAAACATTATTTCTTAATTGAAGAATCTTGAACAAAGGTTAAAAATTCCCTATTTGCAACCATATGAATTAACAAAATTTTGAGAGATGGGTGAACCAATAATAGAAACATGAATAATAAAAAAAACCCAAATAATAAACTGGCCTTTCTATCTCTATTAAATATATATATATACACATAAATAAATATATATTTATATTCAGCGTATGGTCTTTCTGAGATTAACTTAATTCCCAGAATACAGAGAATTAGATTTCTTTTAGATTGCTTCTTGGGTATATATATATCCCCTATATTTGGGCAAAATAGCTGAAAACCATATTTGGAGTTACCTTCTTGCCTGGCATCTGGTTTACTATAAACCATGGAGCATGGAGGTACTGAATGTTCTCTGACCCTGATTCAACAAAGTGCTTGAAAACTTATTTATTTTAAAGTATGTTACACTGTTGAACGAATCACATGAGCCATTATGTGTGTACGTCTAGTATCCAGTCAGGCTCTATATGCATGCAAAGATATATTTTTTTTAATTTAATCCAGAGGTCAAAATTCAGAAGTTAACTTTGCATGTATGCACCCAGTTGATGCCTTTCGGGAAGATATTCACACAAATCTCTTTTACATGTTTTATATATGCATCTCTATTTACTTATGTGTATATATTCTTTACTGTGAAAGTGGTGAGGCACTGGAACAGGCTGCCCAAGGAAGTTGTGAATGCTCCATCCATGGCAGTGTTGAGGGCCAGGCTGGACAGGGCATTGAGCAACCTGGTCTAGTGGAAGGTGGCATGGGGGTTGGAACTAGATGGCATGGGGGTTGGAACTAGATGATTTTAAGGTCCTTTCCAACACTATCCATTCTTTAATTCTATGATTCTATGAATTGTATGTGTATGTCTTATGTTATATATTTATTGGGTGTATTTCTTGTAGACGCACATCACTGCTGCATCATTTTATCTTCTCTTGTACAATCTTGTCATTCAAGAGTTCTTTGAAAAGTTTTCCTGGAATTCTCTTTTTCTCATTTTAAACGGAAATGTAGGCTCAGATATCTACTTAATTCAGAAGTATGCTCAAGCTGAGATTTCATGTAGAACACTTGCCAGTTTTCTCCTTTCCCCAGGACAGATTAGTTACCTAAAGAAGATCCTCTTCCCAGAGATCCACCGAGTGGGCTAGGGATGCCACTCTTGTTCATCACTGTCACTGGGCTGCTTTTACTAGCTGTGAAGAGGTTCTGTGTTGGAGATGTTGGGGATTTGACAGGTTCAGCTGTTTTCGGTCGGGCTGAAAGATTCAGTGGCTGGGCTGCTTCATCCTACAAGAGTTTAATGTAAACAATTATTAGGAAAAGACAAATGAACACATCATTTTGAAAGCAGTAGTTACTTTACACCTCGAAGACAATACCACATTATCCCACAATAATAACAAAAGAAGCTAATTATCTGCCTCCTTTAAGATTCAACGAAAGGAAAGCTCATTAATTTCTCTGTGTTATGCTTCTATTTACATTAACTATGTGGCTGGATCGTTCCTTTTGCCAAATTAAAATTTGAATTAGCTCACATTACAGCTTAATTTCCTAATGTGTTTTCAGAGATCTAAATTAACCTAGGGCATTTATAAAGAATTATTTAAAATTTCCAGCAGCTCAGTAATGCTTTTGCATTGGTTTTATTTGAAAAGTTCCTGGCACTATGAAAGTAAGTTATGTAGCTTATTTTTAAATGTATTAGAAACTAAGGAATCAGAAGTACTTCTATGAAAGAATCATTCTGAAATCCTGACAGTTCTTTGGCCCACACTTAATGCTCCTGCAAACTTATACATTCCATGTATCTTATTTTGAATGCAGGGTTTTGTTTAGTAAAATAATCTATGCTGTTCCCCCATAACAGAAGAATTTAACTGAACTCAAATTCCTTGACTTACTACAGTAACAAATACATACTATGTGCATTTCAGAATATATTTTATTTTCTACTATTTTTTTGTATTTTACAACATTTTATAATTCAAATATGTCATTTATTTTTGACAATTCATGTAAAAACAATGGGTTTTTTTCACATAAGTGCTATTCTGCTTCTTGTTTGATACTTCTGTAATTATTTCTATATCCTGTAGTTATTTCTGCTGCATTCAACCTGTAGTGTGTCTGTATGTTTATCTGTATAAAGACATGGAACATTTTTAGGGGGATGTAAATCTAATATCAGCACTTTTATATCTTTCTATACTTTCCACGTGTAATTATGGAAGAAATTCTCCCTGACATATATCTCATTTCAGTGCTATCACAGAAGAAGCCCATCTGAGAAATATCTTAATTTTTGAAAGACTTATTCAAGCAATTAATTTCTTTGATCAGGACAGATATTCACAATATAACGTTCTTCCCATTCTTTGAGCTTTTTGCTTAATACGTTAAACAAGACAGAGCATTTGGAAACTTGTAAAACAGTGATTTTCTGTAATTAAAGAGCCCACTAAGACAGATCCCTCATTTAAAATATGCCCAAAGCAGAATTATGCTGGATATAAGAGAACATCGTCCATATTTTACAGCACGGCACTGATCACTTCAAAGCTTAGAAATATGTCATAATACAAATAATACACTACATTATCTCATCTTTTCCATTCTCCTTACTGTCAGGCGATGATTTAGCAAACTACATCTGATCATACACAATGCATTAAACAGGAAAATGTAACAAACAAGTATTTGTAATGCCATCATATCTTCAGTGTTAAACTGTTTCCATAAAACTGCATGACATTTTGATTCATTCTGACCTTGCAGTGTGCATGATTGTCCACACCTGTTCAGAGTCCAAGTGAAAGCAGAAGCACAAAAGTATAAGGGACATAGTTGATTGTGCTTTTTGGCCATGTTTACATGCATGGATACAAAGTGGCTTCAATAAAATTCTGTGAGAGTTCAGAGCCCCTTTCAGACTATAAAGTTTGCCAGACTAAATACTGTGAGCATGTACATATATGAATCTATGCTACCATGTTCAATTTCTAAATAATTTTCTGTCTATTACTGATATGATCCTGTGAAAAAAACTCTGCCAGAACCTGTTTGTTTGTACTTCATAGATCACATTCTCATTTATGCAAGACAACTGAAAAGCTGGAAAACATTCTGGTCACTGACTTAAAAAGCCCCTATCATTACTTTTTGAAAGATATGACTCCTGTAAAAGAATTCCATTAGTTGTATAAATAATACATGTAGTTTATACAAATAGCTATTTAAAACAGAGAAAATATAGAAGATGTGTGGAAATATAGAGGAAGCAATGCATGACCATCAAAACTGTCATTTCTTACGAAGGTAGCAATTGTCAAAGGCAGCATATAGGTACTGCTTTTATAATAATAATAATTAATTTCTTCATTAGCCACACAAAACACTGGTAGTTTATTTTTAATATTTTCGATGCAATAGCGTGCTTAATAAAATAGGATAAAAAGGGTTCTTTTTTTATTAACATATATTTAAGTCCATTCAAGTGAAATTATGTAGGGAAACCCCCAAGAATTTGCATGTGGTCAATTCTGTAATAGGACTCAGCTGGCCACAAAACTCAAATGGTATTGGTCGTGGTTCAAGGAGATATGTGCTTGAATTTAACCAGGGAAAATTTTACTCATATTGTAAAGGTTTGGTTTGGTGTAGATCCATCTGGCTCACTCACTTATGAAATTACTTTTTCACATTAAAGTAGTCAGTAGTATATTCTCAATACCATAAATCAGTGATGTTAGGTATCACTATACTATGGCAACTTTGCTGAAACATTTGGGCTTTGCTTTTGGTGGCTTCTATATTGACCATAACAAACTCTGCATATGTGGTAAATTTCACTGACTGCTCTCAAGCCTGGCATTGGATTACAAGAGGTAAAATATTAGACTAATACACATCTACAGTTAAGTAAAGTGAATGCTTTGCTAAATACATGTTAGATCTGGACATAATGGAATAGTTTTTATTTATTAGTACTCTCAGCCTAGCAAAAAAGTGTCATGGAAATTTATCAGCCCAGGCAGAAATATCCACTCACCCCTACTTTACCACAATGATTGATGATAATGAAAAAACGAATGATACTTTAGTCTCATGTCAAAAAATATACATAAAAAACCCAAATCACCTCAAGTGAGTAAAATCTTCCCAGGCCGATTTGAGGCTGTGTGCCTGTAAGGTGTTAGCAGCAAGCAAAATACCACATTCTCTCTCCACAAAGTCACTATATGTCTTTTTTACACCTATTTCAATAGTTCTGCATTTGTCACGCTATCATTCACACTGGAAAAACATCTGAATGTTGGTTTTTTTTACAGTTTGAAGTAAATTGTTTCTGAGGGTATCTAGTCACATGAAATTCAGATCAACCACAGGAGAACACAGCAGTAACAGCCAGGCAGTTCCACCCAGAGGTACTAGCTGCACCACAGATTTCAAGGGGTGTACAAGGTTCATTTCGAGCTGCTGGCAAATGCCATGTTGTAGCTGCCTGGTTCCAAGCAAGTGAGAATAAGCAGGCACAAGCATTCAGCAATGGCGCAAAACCAACAAGGAACAGCCCGGTTGTCAGCAGCTGTGTGAAATCAGCAAAAGTCAAATCAATCTGCAGTGACATAGTTTTCCCTGGACTCCTGACTTAAATCTTACTTTTATGTATGGCCTTTTCCAAAATTGTAGAATTAGTGCAGTCAGAGATTTGTAAAATAATTCGAAGATCTACAGTCTCTCTCTTGCCCTAACAATATAAGCTAGCACCGCATTTTAAGATACTCAGAAGTTCAGTGTGAAACAATTCACGAAATGGACGCCATTCATGCACATATATTACAAGATTACAGACTGAAATCTTGACAATATCACATTTTACTGATGAATCTGTATTCTGCCTGTGGTAGGAAGAGGGATGCCTGTTATTTTTGGAAGCAAGAAGTGAATGCTTTCCCTTCCTTTCTCTATGCTGATAATACAGCACTAAAACTGAACATTTTATTTGAATATTGAAGAACTTTCATGTGGTTCAACTTCCAACTGTAAACCAATTAAATAGACAATTTAATTTCACTACCCTTTTCAGGCACCGACTTTTCCCTTCACTGAAAAATACCTTAACTTGAGTTACCGGGCTGGTCCCCCTCTTCTCATTTTTCATCCCAGTAGGTGAGAGTGCTCCTGTTGTATTTGGTGGCTGTGGAGTAGATGGCATTTTGGCTCCAGGAGAAACTTGCATGCTTGCCAGCTGAGCTGCATACAGTTGCTGGAAGACAAGAAAATATATAATGTATTCCTGCAAAATTCCTAAAAAAAGAAGCTGTAAATGTACATCATTTTTGTTGCCTTGCTCTTTTTTCTCTTAAAGGAATTATAGATCATTTTCAGCACTTTCTTGTTTGTGGCTTTTCCCTTCTTGTTATTTAAAAAAAAAAAAAAAAAAAAAGCAGGGAAAAAAAAAAATCCCAAGAAAAATATCTACCAAACACCAGTATGTTTTTAGTTTGACTTTCAGCTGATGTTTGTTTGTTTCTGGGTTTTTTTTCCTTCTTGCCATGGTCATGGTAATGAGCAAAAGGTTATACTGTGCCTGAATACTAAAATCAAAATTGGCAAAATTATAAGGCTATCTATGAAAAGGAGGTACAAACCCCTGTCAGAAATAACAATGCTTCAGGTTTTTCTGTTCTTAGCCAGAATACACACCAATTCCAGAATCTCTACAATGACCTGACATGGGAATCATTTGCTACTAAAAGGCAGTGGTGCATCTTCTCTAGATAGTAATAAAAATTAAAATAGGCAACAAGGTATGTCTCTGTCTCAGTGTACAGTGATTGCTATAACTTCTGTAAGTGCTAATAAGGAATGTAGGGCATTAAAATTTCCTGCAAATTCTGATGGAAATACAAAGAAACCCTCATGGAACTTTTCAGGAGT
Organism: Coracopsis vasa; assembly: GCA_026283785.1. NCBI lineage: Eukaryota > Metazoa > Chordata > Aves > Psittaciformes > Psittacidae > Coracopsis > Coracopsis vasa. The sequence goes on along the minus strand of JANHGB010041052.1, from coordinate 6,620 downwards.
TGAAACATAATAGAAGACTTGCATATTAAAATAAAGTATTCCTACCAATCTAAAGTGTTTACTGAATAAAACCAAATAGGTTTAATTTCCTTACAGCTACCAAATTTAAACCCTCACCTTGAATTAGCATCAGCAATAATTCTTCTACCATAAACAGGGAAGATCCTAATCCCTCTTCTACACATTGATCTATATAAACTTTGCCTTATTAGTGAGAAAAAAAGCCAGGTGGTTTGTATGTAATTTCCAACATCACTATCATTCAGATGGACAAATAAAAAAAATTACAGTAATCAAAAGCAGACCTTTCAGCACATGTAATTAAATGAAAGCTTAATAAAGAATAATTTGCAAGAACCAGATGTGCTTATGTCATAATTGTTGCTTTTTTTGGAACAATTTTTCTAATATAACAAGCCTCCACAGAAATGAAAGTTACACAATGCTGTAAGCTCAGTGACTCAGTGGCTAGACAAACATGAGCAGGAGAGGGAGTCAGAACTCTGGGTGACAAATTAAAACTCGTTTGTTTGTTTGTTTGTTTCCTGCCACCCCTTTTCAATACCACACAGACACTACAAAAGGATCACAGATTGCTATTTTGAAGTCAATGGTGTTTAAATATTTTGGCTAAGGTACTATATTTTCCTGTGCTAGAAAATTAGAAAAATTTAAAATACAAAAAATTCATTTCAAGTGATGTCCTGGAGAATGAAAATGAAGCAATAGTAAGTACACAATAATAAGTGTTTGGTTTGTGTTTTTTTCCCCTCCTACTGGGATCTTAACCTTTTTAGCATATTCTTCATGTAAATATATGCTTGCTTAATAGGATGCTCTGCTTATATGAGAGCAAGAAGCACATTTCACAAACTTCCGAAAGCCTGCACATTCTCAGCTCAGAAGTAATCAGGCACTGTACTACAAGAAAGAAGATACAATAAACTTGAATGCAATTTAAAGACAAAACCCAAAGATTATAATGGCTTTCTCAGTGTTCTGTACTTTGTCTATTAAAAACACTTACTCTTTTTTTTTATAACTTTTTTTTTTATTATTTTTATTTAGAACCTACTTAGCATCTACTTGAACTATCTGGGGGAGATTACTTAGATTTTACTAAAAGTAGACTAAAACTTTAGCACTCAATATAGCGTGCACTGCATTTTCAAGAGCAGAAAAGGAATTCTATGTGAAAACAAACCCAGGTTTATCAACTAAAGTTCAAAAGGATTTCCTTCTCTGGAAAGCCATCAGGGCAAAAAAAAAAGTGGGGTATGAAGTATTCTGTCAAAATATTCAGTCCTTCTTAGAGAAAAGTAAATCATAGAATCATAGAATGTTTAAGGTTGGAAAGGACCTTAAGACCATCTAGTTCTAAGCCCCCTGCCATAGTCAATGAAGCACAATGTGGTGGGCTGACCCAGGCTGGCTGCCAGCTACTCAGCCAGCTGCCTCAAAAGGATGGGGAACAAAATCAAATGGAATAGCTCATAGGTTGAGGTAAAGACAGGGAGATCGCTTACCATCACAGGCAAAACAGACCTGGCTTGGGGAAAATTAGTTTAATTTATTGCCAGTTACAGTGGAGTTGGAAGGCAAAACCTAAAACCCCCCATGTCCACTATTTCGCCAGGCTCAACTTCACTCCTTCATTGCTGACTCCTCCACCTCCTCCTGCTCTGCCTCGGTGCCAGCAGGGCTGTTCCTCCCACTCTTCCCTCGCTCCTCACAAGGTGCCTGTGGTGGGGCTGCTGAGGAACCACCTAGAACTGGATGGGTCTGGCACGGGGCACCTCTCGGCTGCCTCTCCTCACAATGGCTACCCCTCAACTCCTTGGCTGCCAGCACTGACACTCAGCATGCGCATACAAGGTGTGTTTATCATCTTTCTTTAAAAGCTGTTGTCCACTGTGCAGCTGTATCTTGGCCAGGCATCTCAAGATCAACACAGACAGAGTCACAGATGCTGGCCAGAGCAGGGCTCACAAGTGAACTTATACCTGAGTCCCAGCAGGACTGGCAACTGAAATGTCCACAGCACTTTAAGGGTCACAGGGACAGCAACAAGAAAAGCGGGCTGTTACAGTGACTACCTAGGAAACTTTGATTCTGGAAATGCAAACATTAAAAGCAGAATAAAATTAGAAGTATAAACCACTCCCTCCCCAGTATGTTTCATTTATGTTATAAACCACTCCCTTCCCAGGCTGTACTGCAAGTAGTGTGAGGAAGAAATGGTTCTAAAGGGAGACAGAAAATAAAAGAAATTTTGTCATTTCTATGTGTGTGTGTGTGTGTGTGTGTGTGTAATTCATCACTGAGTTACTTCAAAGTCATAGTACTGGCTTTAGCCTGGCGTTTCTATAAATTTGTTTTACAGCATAAAAGCAAATGTAAAAATAGGTAACAGTAATTAACTTTCTTGTTTGCTTAAAACAAAGCTGCTTCAGAAACAGGTGCAAGTCTTGCAAGAATTTGCATCAGCACTAGAAACACTGCAATGTGGACTGTGAAGCTGTGTAACTTCTTTTAAATACCAGTTTGCATGGGGAGTTAGCCAGTCTGAGAAAATATGTACATGCCAACTTTGCAGAGGTAAAACTGGTATTTTTGAAAATCCCACTGTTGTGGCTCAAAATGACAATTTAGGAGCTCACATTTAGATGGTCAGGTTGCAAAGCTTTTATTTGTAAGATTAAGGAAGGGAAAAAGCCCAAACACTGAATGAATGTTGATTGCTAATACTCAAAAGCAAAAGTTTCAATGAATTTTTTTTCAACTGAAATTCTAACCTACTCACTATTGAGTACAGACTAAAAAAATTAACCTACCTCAAACACTGAAACATACCTTGTTTTCAATGTATGTCTAGCACATAAATAGAAGAGCATTTCATAATGTTTATGCCAGCCACTGAATCAGAAAGCTCTTGATTACAAATTAGATATTCAAAACCATCAAGTATCCATGATTGTTTTAAGAAGCCTTAAAAATGTATAGCCTGGTTTTCATTTTTTTTAAAGGTCACTAAGCAAGATTCTTACAATCCAATTCCCACCATCTAAATAAAAGTAGTCCTGATTTTGAACTGCTGAGCGCTCCTGAACAGTTAAGAATTTTGGAAAGCAGCTCACTTAAGGTATGTGAACAAGGATGTAGTTTTACAGTTTTCAGAGCCAGGTTTCTTCTAATATCATGACCTGACACTGAAGAGTGGGATTTTGAAATGCTGCAAGTCCCACTTATGGCAATGGCAAGTGAAGTCTCACATTTAGGCACCTATGAACTTGCAGGCTTATGGACTTAAGCACTTGTTACTGAAACTCTATTCCAGCTGTAATCAACTAAAAATCTGAGGGGAATTTCTGAAAGTTGGAGGTCACTATGAGTCAGCATGATGTTCATCTACGTAAAAAAACTTAGAGAAGAGTGGGAAAGTGCTGTACTCACCATGTATACAGCACAGCACAAGTACAAACTGATTTTTTACCTGGAAGCAGCAGAATTCATACAGACCATTTGCTATAGCTTAGAGCTAACATCCAAGAAGAACAGAATAACTAAAAAAAAAAAAAAAAATAATCGGGGTGGTGGTGATTCTATTCTCTGCTTCAGAAATTACCTATGGCATTTAATGAATTATTTCCACTTCACTCTTTTTATAAAAAGTATTATCCTTAATATAAAATTTCCCCCAAAACCTGTGAACTAATAATAGAGCATCTTGACTAATCCAAATGTTAAAACCTTTCTTAATGCAATCTAAGTTTCACAATGTCTTTGTTAGGTATTTTCACGATACAGCAGAATAACTGCCATCACTGTCAGTGTTCATTCATGCCTTGCCAGAAGACAAAGGCCCTAAGCTCATACACTTCTCTCAGGTTTCACCATTTGTTTTCCAACTAATTTTTTCAACTAGCTTTCAATAACCAAAACTCTTCCATTAGCTCAGGTCCCTTCCCCTTATGACTTTTCACTTGCACACAGGCCTGGAACATTCTTAGGCACGTGTGCTGCTGAATGACATTGAGCACAGTAAATGAGCACAGAGCAAAGCTTTCTGTGCACCAGGTGTTTCTTTTTTTTTCCCCAAAAGGAATACTGATACTTACCTCTTAGGCTGCAGCATCTGTGTCTAAATGAATGAATAAAGGTGAAGAATTTGGAGAACTGAATGTTAAAGAAGTAACACATGGTGAGGAAAATAAAATGGGCCTTAACATAGTTAAGGGAGGTTTGGACTGACAACAGCTTGTTAACTTTGTGACAGGCTGTTTTACCAACTAACGCAGAATTATGATAATCATAACCTTCTTGCCAGTGGCTTGTCAGTGACAGGCCTATGCAAAAAGTTTGTTTAGAGAAGATATTTCAATAAAGAGGAAGTGATCAACTGCTGCATAGGAGGGAGGCTGTTTCCTTAGATATGTGAGCCCAGGGAGGAAATGAAGGGAGAAGTTATACTTGAATATATGAGAACAAAAAGGCAAGGGCTACAGACATTTCAGCTGACTGTGCTAGTGAGGGAGAATTTGGTTACAGAGGTGGGGATATAATTCAGATGCCATTATTTGCAGCAGAATTCTCAAGAAACTACTGCAAAGCCATATGTGAAGTATGGAAATAAGAGAGTGGTTTCAATAGTCAGCATAGCAGATAATCAGAGTGCAGATGATGAGGGCTGGCCTAGCATGATGAATTGCTATGCATGTACTTGGAAGATTTCCCACAAAGAAATTCAGTAGGAGGTGGCTTGATTCAAGAAGAAAGAAGGAATGTATTCTAGAAACACTGACCCTTTTTCTTTGCTTTACTAAAAGATTTATGATCAAAATTAAAAAAAATTCTCCCTTTTTTTTGTATTTGTATATTATTTCTCCAGAGGTGCTAGAATTCATTTATTTTTTATAAAAAAAAAAAAAAAAACTAAAATTTTTGGGCCCTAGTTAATTCTGAAGTCTTCCATTACTAAAAATGTAAGTCCTATGTTACATCTTCAACAAATACATTTGCTACAGTAAATGAAACTGAACAATGAAACTACTGAGAATCAAGTGAGAATCCTTATTTGTCAGCATTTTAAATGAATTGTGCAAAGCTGAAATCTTATTTATAGAGATGAAAGTTCAGCTATTTAGACAATGAGCAATTTGGTTTCTAAAGATGAAAAACTCTAAGGAGTGACTGCAAGTGCTGTTGAAATCCTGCACTACAAGAGGTAACGCAGTTATTTTTTTCCATAGTATATTTAGTATGTAGTGTTGCAAAGCTATAATTCCAGAATTTTCCTTCCGAGTATATGACATGAAATAATAATACTTAGAACTGTCTGGTCACAAAGGGTTTTTACAAGCTCACCAAACCCAGCAACATCTTTACTATTTCCAGAGCACCATTTCTGAAAAGAAGCTACTCAAAACAAAAAATACCATCTTCCGTGGCACTGTTTTTTATGATTTTTTATTATTGGTGTAGAAGTGCTTAAAATAAGCTTGATGTCGAACAGATTAAAGGAAACAGAGTCTCTGAAAATTTTTTTCTTGTGTTCAGTTGAAAAATGGGTTAGCGCTAAACCCCGTGTTTTGGATGTCATAGATAATAACTATGGAAATAAAGGTTAAGCACTGGCCTGAGCCCGATGTCATTGGTGTAGCCTTCAGCAGTTCAGGCAAGGTAACCTTTCCAAAAGGCAGTGCAGAAGCATCAATACTCTACTCAACAATTTCACACACATCTTAATCTAGGTGCAATAACTGTTTCTAAAGTAAAATTAATTGTATGTATTCCTCCCTATTTTTGTTTATAAAAGCCATTTTTTGTATTAGCATGTCTTGCACCAAATACATTCTGTGGCTAGCACTGCAATTGAGACCTCTACTACACACCAAGGTAAGAAATGGGGTTATTGGCTTATGTATATATATATTTTTTTCCTCTTTGTTTTAAAATGTTTTTTATGCAGATCCTTAGAGTGAGAGGTAGGTTAACAGAAAACAACATCCAGAAATGCAAGACAGCCTAAGTAACTCATCAGCAGCTTAAGCATGTGACAAACCCAGGGGCAACTCGAAGGCAGCTAGTGCCTGCGGAGTCTGCCAAGAAGCCAGATGCCATCACCAGAAAAACACCTTCCACAGCTCAGCATCTGTGTCCTAGCAGTGCTCTCCACACAAAAGAAAAAGAGAAGGAAGAGAAAGAGAAGGAAAGGTGCATATAACATTGTTAAAGAAAATGTGCATACCCATGAAAGCAACACTTATTAGAATTTAAAAATTTATACTTGGAAAAATCAAAGTTTTGCTGATGAAAACAAGATCCCTTAATTATAATAGCTTGACTCTAATGCTAAAAGTGTATGTTTCCTTTTGTTTTACAATATATTTGTGCAGGTGTTACCTGTTAAAACAGTGTATTTTTGTCATGGTTTAAGCCCAGCCAGTAACTCAGAACCACGCAGCCACTCGCTCACTCTCTCTCACCTTCCCCCCACCCCCTCCCAGCAGGATGGGGAGGAGAATCGAAAGAATGTAAATCCCATGGATTGAGATAAGAACAGTCCAGTAACTAAGGTATAACACAAAACACTACTGCTACCACCAATAACAATAATGATA
>JANHGB010041051.1:21238-37861 GCA_026283785.1 Coracopsis vasa | reverse complement strand
AAATGTGGAGTTTTTTCTTTTTGGGGGGGGGTGTTTGTTCTTTTGTTGTTGGTCTTGGCTTGGGGTTTTTTGTTTTGTTGGTATTTTGGGTTTTCTTTGTTTCTATTGTGGTTTTGGCTTTTTTTTCCCCTGGATGTCATGTAGGACTCAATCTTTTCATCAGATATTAAGGAGCTAAATTTTCTGTAAATCCCAATACAGCCACCATTCTTTGTGGTTGTCTGGTACTTAGTGTTTATGCTTTGTCTTCCAACTTTAAAATAAGGACCACAACACTTTTTTCCTTTGCAAGGATACTGAGTAAAAACTAAATTAAATCTATGTCTAATTCATAGCTTGCAGTAATATAAATACACAGAACTCCATTAGGTCACTAGGCACAGAGATGCTTGCTGTACTGGGGTATCTCACCTTGGTTAAGCTAGAAAATAGTAAAGGGTCAAACCAGAAAATCAGCTATCAACTGTGGGTAGTGGATTTACATGGCCTTGAAATTTGAGAGATATTTGGCAGTATTGTCAAGCCTGAAGGAGATAGAACAGTTTTGGAGTACCCAATGTCTGTATGTTAGCACATCCTCTAAATATTCTTGAACCTCACACTGCAGCAAAGTGAAGACAAACTGTGGTATTTTACTCTAGAAGAAGAAGGTATTTTTGAAGAATTTCATGAGTAATTCCTTCCAGTAGTTCAGAGCAAACTGACTGAAGCCAGCAGCCACAAATCACAGCAGCAGTATTCATCGGCTGGTGAGGTAGTGTCATTTTGCAGAGTGCTGGTAAATCTCTGGGAAGTTTCCTCTACACCCAGCTGCTAGATGGAAGACATAATTGGTGCTTATGATGGGCAGACCCCCATAAAAGGCCAGAAGTTTGTAAAATTGTTATAAAAATCACTGGGTTGTAGAGAATTCTATGAGCAATAAATCTCTGTTTATGTGATGGAGGCTGAATTCTGCAAGGTCCTTTCCAAACCTAGGATGAAGAAAGTTGTAATATAAAAGAGGTTTTGAAGCAATAAGTTGTGAACTCAAATCATATGAGTAAAAGGGTTCAAAGTAGGGCTTGGAATAGGAAAGAACAAAGCCAAAGGATTAGTTAAAATACAAATGGCCCCCAACTTCAAAAACTTAGAATCGCCATGGTTAACTCAACTGATTATTGAAGCTTATCTAAACCCAAGCAGCAATACCAGTCCTTCTGGTCTCAAACTCTGTCCCAGTCAGAGGTGAAGGCTGTGGATTCTTCTTTGAAAGGCAAATCTGAGTGCTCTGGCAGAGGATTCCCAGGGTGCAGTGAACTGGGACTGGAAGACACTGCTGCCTAGCTAACCTTAGTGGCCTTTCCCTTTCTGCTCTGTCTTACAGCAGTGGGTTGACATTAACATTTGAGTTAGTAGCCTGTGAGAACTCAAGCCTGGAAAGCAATGAATAACCAGTGCAAAATATTGGATGTCCTTGGCCTTCTAAAGTAAATGTAAGCTAGCTTGACAGCCTGCAGCTCAGGGAAGAGACTGTGCAGTATTAAATGTTAAAAGATGTCAGTGTCAGTGAAAATGAGATTTTGGTGTGAAAGGACAAGGGAACCCTTGATTTGTATACGAGTATCATCATCATCATCAAAGACCTGAATTCTCAAAGACATCTGTATTATTCAATTGGTTTTGTTTCAGCCACTAAACACCCTGCGACACTGCAAATCAGTAGATGCTACCTTAAGACACCTCTTTATTAACTGTTTCTGGTGTGTATTCACAGTTCTTTACTGCAGAGCAACCTTTTTAATATGGTACAGATTGGCATATTATCTCCACCCCGATAAGACCAAAATTTAGCTAAAAATTTCAAACTTCTCACTGTTCTGGCAAATATGAAGTGATATGGTTTCATTAAAATAGACTGAATTATTCCTTCCCCTTCCACTCCCCCCCAACCCCGACTGTGGATCTAGCCATATGTTTGCGTGAACTAGTAAGACAAAGGGGAGGAAAAGGCTGTTGGGTGTTGTTTCTATAATAAGTCTTGGAGGAGGCTCAAACTCTACAGTAACTGCAGTCTTCTGAGCATACTTAGAGACTTAGACATCATGCACAGCTTGAAATGTTTGTAGCCAATGTAGCATTTAAATCTTCAAGCCAATTAAGTGTAATTATTGACTGAAAGGTAATACTTTCCTTCAACAATATGACGGTTAAATTTAAATTGGATTTTAAATTAGAAGATGACACCTACTGACTGTCAGTCAATTAGGTGTTTATCTGAAGACTGTTGGCAAGAAATTTCTTCTTTATATATATAACCCATGTACTAAAGGCTGAAGAAGCTTCTGCGTTTCGTGCATTGTGCAAAGAAGGAAAATGGAGCACGCATCAATAAATGACAAATGAAACAACAGATTTGCTTTCCAGAAAGTGTCCATTTCTCTTAATAGGTATTGATAAAAGATTTCTATTTATTCTACTCTATTTACTATCAAAATTGAGTGCTTAGGCTAATATTTCTAAAAAGTGCTTAATGAAATATTTTGCCTATTTCCTATCCGTTTATGGGCTATTTTGTCCATAACTGAACTTACTGGCTTTGTCTGAGCATTTCTACTACATATTATTCTCTGAAACTTGGAGACCTTTGGGCTCACGGGTATACCACATGATTCAAGGTGCAGATTTGCTCCTGTTCTGTGTCTTTCCCATTTCTTGCAGATTTGCTCAGGCAGACAGTGAGAAGTCTGTTAATACCAAAAAATCCAACACCAAAACCCCACAAACTTTGCTAAAAAGCTATGGTTTTCCATGAAAATCCCCACTTCCTACAGCATATACAGTACATGGGCTTCTTAACACACAGTCGCAAGATCATAAAATACAGAAGTGTCATTTGATTAAATAGAAACTCAAAGTTATAATTTCTCTACTCCAAGCTGCATTATTAGATCTTCTCAGTGATTGGAATTACAAGTTGTCATTACTTTTAAAAATTAAGTATTTTTTCTCATTTCCTCTTGTGGGAAAATTTCTTTGAGGTCTTTCTGGGTTTGACAGCTAAAGAACCATAAATTAATCATTTCTGAAGTGGGTTTTTTTTTGTAAGCAATTGAAGTAGCTTTTGTTTTGGCATTTCTGGTAGAAAAAGATAAAAACATGGTGCTGTGCAAAGGTATATCAGCAATTGTAATTTTGAGAGCAATTGACATAACAGTATGAAGATTCTTATTTACATGATGAAAGATGCCAGGTGATATGGCTATGTGGATTTAAAAAGATGTTTTCTTCAATCTGAAAGCCTTGTCAATCTCTGTTGCAGACACTCTGTGATCTGTTCAGTGATAGGAAGCCATGGTAAGTAGAATCAGAGCTCATTTTGTTGTGTTAGAACTGTAGGCAAGTTTTAATTCTTAGTTGCCTTCTGCATCTGGAGACTGAGTGTGCCTATCTCATACCCTAAAACAGCTTTCACTTGGGTTTTGATCATAGCACTATATTTATGGCTGTGTCCAAAAGCAAGGAGATGAGATGTTGCTGTGTCAATCCATTTAAGATATTAGCTTCTTTTCATCCCAAGTGGCTCTTGACCGCATTTGTCAAAGCTTTCCTGGGAAATGCTGAGGGGAGCTGGCTCTGTTGTCATTGCATGAGACCTCCTGCAGCATAGCACTGCAGCTCCAGCCACTCTGGGAGGCTGGCTGACCACAGGAAACGTGATTCCCAACCAACATAACACTTAAATCTGTCGGGCAAAGAACTCAGGGTTAGAGATCTGTGCTTAGCCAAATGTTTCTGTCTGTTAACAAAATAGATCAGAACTCATGTTCAAGTATTAAAATGGAAAACCAGTGATGCATCCGTACCAGTAATATTTTGTATGCAGGGTTGGTTGGTTGCAAATGTAACTCCTGCTGGAAATCTGCAAACTTGAAATGCCTACTTTGCGTGCAATTGTATGAAAATGTAGCAGTAATAACATGAAAATGGGCACAGTTTAATTCTTTCTGTTCTCCAGTAGCTCTCAGAATCACAGTGTAAAAGACCCCTTTTTTCCCCCCTCCCCTTCATCTTTCCCTTTCCCAATATTCAATTAGTAGCAGTTTCAAAAACCACATGTTGATAGTTTTCTATTTCTGCTAGTCTTCCTTTTTTTTCTGCTCTCTGACCTTCCAGTGAAATTACTACAGTACTTCATCATACAAAGGGGAACACTTAAAACAATTATCTCAGAAATGCTTCTATTTACTTTCCCTTTTAAAATGTTCAGCCTTTCAATGTTACAATTATGTAGACAAATGTTTCTGTTGTACTAGAAGACAAAAAGGAATAAATGGGGAGGACGGGAAGCCCAGGAACTACACAACCACTTAGAAACTACTTAAGGCATTATGTAGGCTCTATTCAAGATCCATTTTAGACATTGGACTGCATCCTACTTTCAGGCACACATCATTACCTTTAACAAAGGCTTTGACTTTGCTCAGATGTTAAGGGCAAAATTTACTACCATGAGTAAATTGGTTTAGTATGTAACAGGCACAATCATTGAAGAGGGTAAGTGGTACAGTTATAACCCTGACACGTAAAACAGTGTTATGTTATTCAGTCTTTTAGCTGTATTGTATAACCTGCTGGGGTGATGTACCAGGAGAGCCAGGTACTGTGCAAAGCTAACATCTTGCCCCATCTAAAACAGATCAGACTCTTCCTGAAGCTAAACCAGAATGAAAAGGGGATTTTTGTTTTGTGATTACTTTTTGGAGGTTTTTGGGTTTTTACCTGTGGAAGGCCCAACAAGCCTTTGTAACAGATTGGATAGAAGACAAATCAGCTTTCACACAGCGTTTTCCAGTAAGAGCAAAAGTAAAAATGCATTGTAGGAAATGAAATTTCAGGTCATTTCCAGGTCTAACCTTCAGGCTGTGCTCATTAAAACATGGGTCTGAGACTGCTACCAGCTATCACGTGCCACCCCTCCACCAGCCATGTACTGTGACTACATTTGGGTCTGGGTGAGACAAAAGCTGTGGAGTGTACCAGAGAAGAAATAGGGAGCCCAAATGCATCCAGGACTTGATAGTATGTAGAAATAACGTGGATAGACTACCCACAAGCTTCTATGCTGGAAGCTACTGAAACAAGGATAGAAATATGAAGGGTTTTCCACTGCACGGGTGATCTAACAGTGGAACAAGTTCCCCAGGAGATGCTGTGGAGTCTTTGTCCTTGGAGGTACTCCCAGCTGGACCTGAAGTTGGCCCCACTTTGGGCAGTGGGTTGGATGAGATGACCTTCAGAGATCCCTTCCAAATTAGATTGATTTGAGATTCCATGAAGGGTATGAAATAATCTCAAACTAAACTCAGTTGTCATGGTAATGGAATTTTGTCTTGTTTATGTACCTGAAAAAGAGCATGTGTTGATCAGATCTGATGCCACCCAGTCCATAACACTCAGACATAAGCTTTAGTCGAGGTTAGAATAAGCCATTGATCAGAAGGGAGTATTAAAACTTTATTTACTCTTGCTTTTGGTTTTAGCTGGGGATCCAACCCCTGTGTGTATGTGATGTTAAAGGCTGTAATCTGATGACTTTTTCTGTTTCTTCCAGTCTGTGCAGTTATACTCAAATGGTAGTTTAATTTTCTGGGAGAATTTTGAACCCTAAAGGAGAAGCACATGCAGCTGCATATCTGCTGGAGGTAGAGACTCGATAAAATACTTTATTGCAGTATTTTTATATTATAAAATGTCATTGCCTTTGATATTGACCAACTATGTCCTAGTTTTGACAGACAGACAGTATTGCTATTGATTTTGTAATCAGAGCAAAATTACGAAATCTCTGAAGTGTTCTGAACCTGATTAACATGGGTATCTATAGACTAGAATTAGCACAAAAAGTATATCTTAAGAGCTATGAATACTGAAACTGCCTTGATTGCCTGAGATAGATCACGGGAGCTACCAATGCTGCTCTAAAATTCTATTTAACAATTCATAGAGAAACTTTATGGTTGCATAGGAAGTACAAAATAATAATTTAATTACATTTCTAGTATATTAAAACTGAAATTGCTTCTCAGTGTCTTTTTGAATGCGCCCTGCAATAATTGGCAATAGTAGTACAAACTTCTTACTGTGTTCTGTTACAGCCTGTTGTCAGAGATCTGTTTTCCTTTCAGACATAGTGAATTAAACCATCAGAGCATAAAAGATACATTTCAGTTATAACATCAATACCTGAGTTAATTTTCTAGATATTAAACTGCTTATTTTTTTTCTGTTAAAAGTGTGAGAGAATGGAAATGCAGATGTTGAAAACAACACAGGACTTTTACAGTGGAATATTCCAGCTGATGCTCAGAATCTTTTGCAGGGGAAGATTTTAGATTCAGAGTGACCATATTTTCTATTTCTTATTTTTTACACTCACCAAATGAAATATAAGACAGAAAGGAAACCAAGAATGTTTTGCAGTAGGGTTGTCTCGATAATGGACAACACCAGGATGAGACTCATCAGTGCAGGTTAATAAAATAAATTAGAAGAATTGACTCAGGAAGGGTCTGAAGAATCACTATTTGTGATTTGAATCCTTTACTTGATGTGTTAGAGCTCCATCTATGACATCATGCAGCTGTTTTATCTGACAAAGTGTTAAATAGCATTAGACAAAGGAGAAATGGTTTGGAAAGTTGCAAGTTGTTGTATGTTACCATTTGGCTTTGAAGTTGGCCTTGCTTTGCGTGGGGGTTGGACCAGACGCCCTCCAGGAATCCTTTCCAAACTAAATCTCTCTATGATTCTGTGTTTTCTGTTGCAGAGGTATCTTGGCAGTAGCATTTCTCAAGGATGTATGTCTTGGTCTGTATTGTTTATAGGAGGCAGTCTAAAAATACATGGAGTTAGAGACGAAAAACTCCTCTTTTGGAAAAGTGCAGACAATTTCTGCATTTGCATTAAGCTTACTGTTGTTGTGATCATATCTGATTATTCAATGATTCTGTTTGCCTCTACCAATGGCTCTATTATCTTTTATGCAGCCCTTTGCACATGGAAAAGGTCTCCCAGTCATTTCTCTTACCACTTCTTCTATTTTATTTTTTATATTTTTGTTGAAGACCCTTGTAGAGCCCCCAAGCATAGGGATAGGAAAATGACTAATAGAAAAAAATAACAGGTTGGTAGTTTCTTGTTTCTTTCCATTAGACTTTGTAGTGCATCTTTTATCACTTCAGTTTGACTTGTCTTCAAAACTGTTAGCTTCATGGAGAAGAATCTGGTTTTATCTTGCTCAGCAATGAAACTTTGGAACAATGCACTCACCAGTCTGACACCTTCTACACCTGCTCAGGCCTCTCAAACGCCTAAAATCCACACTTTTCTTCAGAGGTCCCTCTGTTCTTATTGCACACCAAACCCGAACAGCCAGCACTTGAGAGAGTCATCTCTCTCTAGTTTGTGCTGCAAAGGCTGCCTCTCTCACGACTATTAATGAACTTGGGTACTAGGATTTCCTTCTTCAGCAGTGTGTTAAAGTGCCTTAAAACAGAAGCTTCCAACATAAGAATGACTTATGTAAGTCTGTTTTTGGGGGATAAAGCTTATCTCTACACTTAAATAATAAAAAGTCATTTTGATAAATCTACAGAGCAGAGAACTGTTATGTATCTGGGAGACAGTAGACACTTGTTGGTCCACTGAGAATATGAACAGTATTTCCATGTTAATAACAAATCAGTGCTCTGTAGGAATGTATTTTTCACACCAGATATTACAATGTGTGACTAGTAGATCAATGGGGTAAGAAATGGGATAACTGGGACTAAAGCAGAGGAAAAAAAGCACAGAGGAATTCACTACTCTTGAACCAAACAGCATATACCTTCAAATTGTTAGTTCTGGGAAGGATTTCTAGTCAGAATTACAGAGCTTTTTCCACTGCTTGCAGTGCTATCTCAGATTGCAGGAGAAGTTAATGCTCTGGTCTTTGTCACTGATAACAACTCTTGGTTGCATCTTAGCTTATTTTTTCAGAAATAATCAATCTTTGATGAATAAACCTGTGGGTTTTTTTCAGTTATGTAGAAATCAGAGAAATGGGAAGGAAAATGAAGTCTTAAGATGCAAAAGTTTTGTGTAGACATTGAGTAGACAGTGGCCAATATATCAGTAAAGTTAATTCTTAAAATAATGTCCTACTTAAAACCAAAATACTTGAGTAACATTCAGCGAGCCACCAGCATGTGATGAATGCTTTTTATAAGCCTTGCTGAAATGTGAAGAGAATGATTTCTCAGAGCTCATAAAGAAGGGATATAAAAAGCAAACAACAATATGTTAGCAGAGACATGGTAGATCTAAGGTGTCTATTCCTGGAGGCTAAACCAAACAAATGGATAGTCTCTCCACTTTTCCATCCTCTGTACAAAATGTTATTGCCTGGTTAGTTGTTCTAATCCTACCTTTCCTATTTGTTTAAGCTACTCGAAGTGGTTCTTATCTCCCTTGTTTCAAGCTATGTTGAAAGCAGCTACACTGGGTTATTGAATTTGAAAACAATTTCAGCAAAACATAGTTCCTGGATAAAAATTATTGAAAGGAAAAGTTTAGGGAAAATGGGCAATTTAAGAGGTCGAGCAGAGAGTGCTATGGGTGTAAATAGGGATGAACCATTCTGTTAACCTTCCACTAGATGCTTTTGGAGGTTCCCGGTGTTTGCTCTGGCACCTCTCTTAGTCTTCTCTAGCATTGATTCCTCTAGGACTGATGCTAGAAGAGCTCAGACCAAGACAGCAGCTCTGGGAGTGGTCCAGAAAAGCCCCTCCTAGAGCCACTTTCAGAAACTGGTGCTGAAACAAAGTCTGGAGTAGTTTTGGGAGGTGCCTTCTGGCTTGGCCTCTGCAGCAGCTTCAGGAGACACAGCTTGATTTCCTTTTGAGGCCATTTCTAAAGCAGCTTCAGATCTGCCTTTTGGAATGGTTTCTCCTGTCTTTTCTCAAACAATTTCTGGGCCCAGTTCAAGAGCTATGGCTAAAGCCACTATTTTCCTCTCATAAAATATAAAGGTTTCTAGGACTGTCTCTAGATTAGTACCTAGAGCTACTCTACAAACATTATGGTAAAAGAACTGTTATTTAAACTTGCAATCAGGAATGATTTTCTTCTGCAGTCAAGCATGTCAAGTACTAATATGTTATTTTATGCATTTGAATTTCTATTATTCCGTATGGTGAATTTCTGCTATCTCATATGACATCGAACCTCGGTAAGCTGCTAATGTGAATAGGAACAGAGTCCTCATATTTAGGAATCCCAAGGTTAATTTTTAGTATTTTAATAATTGAAGTAAAATCTTTTGTAGAAAGTTCAGAAAGGAACTGTTCTAGAATTTAATTGGTTTTCTTCTATAAAAAAGTAATTCTAATTTAAAGCCAAAAGCCTTGGCACTTTCTGTACATTGAGAGTAGTGTGCCACACTTTATGTTCTGCTGAGATGGCTACGAGTGACTATGCCTTGCCACTGCAAATTCTATAAATTTTATAAAACTCCTATTGTCAAAACAATTCAGACTCCCCTGTGGTAATCAGATAATTGAAACTACAGTAAACTGGCAGCAATTGCTAAATTAATTTGTGAAACAATTTTAAGTAACAAATAGATGAGAGAAAATCACAATCTGATTATAGATATTGCAGAAGTAAGAAACCAAATTAAATTCATTGGATAAATTATTCATTGTGAATTATTTTGTCAGCACTACAACTAACACCCCAGGGGAAAATATACTGTAAAGCTTTAAAGAGGAACTCGAGCACCTTCCTGTGATTTCTAATAAAATGTTTTAGATGACTGCAGGTGCCTTGGATACTTCCTTGAATCTGTTCCAATTTCAGTTCAGCATGGCAAAGGCAGCAGAATTGAGGGTTATAGAAAGATGGATCTGGGACTGAGATCTCTTGATTCTTTTGGCTCTCAACTACTGGCTTCATTTCTGATCACGGTCAAATCTACAAATCTTGTTGCTTAAATTTTGTTTCCAAAGTCAGAAACATTCCAATGCAAAATAAACAGGAAACATTACTAAAGTTCTTAGAGAAGACAAGTCTTGGCTTCTTAAGGAGAAGTTACAACAACCACGTATGGTTGTTAAAGTCGACCATGCACAGAGAAACATGGAACAAAATGTGAGATGTTTGTGCTTCCTCTCACCATTTTGTTGAAGCATTTGGCTCAGCTTCATAAATATTCAGCTTGGAGATCATTCTAATTTGGTTCACAATTTCAGGATTATGTGTTTTATGTTTTGTTTCTTTAAGTAAATGCTTAAATGACCTTCAGAATCAAGGCCACCAAAGGCTTTTTGGACTGAGGCCTTGATTTGCTGTTTCTAATTGGACATTTCAAGCATATATTTCAAATTAATATGGGGAAAAATAATTTGAAGACTCATTTTTAATAAGATGAAGGCTCTTTTGAAAACATCCAGTTATAAATTTTGCTAAGAAGTAATATGCTTCTTAGAACATTTGTTCACAGCATAATCTGCCCTTAATAGTTACTTCCTTCTGGTTTCATCTAAACAAAATAAAAGCAGCCAGAGGCTGAAGCACAGACTGGTTAATAAATGCACACCTTTTTGAATTAGTCTTCATTGACAAGGAATCTAAGATGAATGTAACAATTTCCCTAACAAAAATGATTTTCTTTTTTTTCTGATCCTAAGTACAAATTCCTTTTAAAATCTACCCTGGGACTTTAGCACTGCAAAGTGGAGACAGCCATTGAGGAGCTCTTCTGGAGAGTTGGCTGGAGTTAATAATTGTCTTTTAAAAAACATATTGAATGTGATAAGAATTACCATTGTGCTTTACCTTACTTTAGTATCTTATAGCATTTGGATTGAGGATGATACTGAGACACAGGAATTAAGCTGTCAAAGG
Organism: Coracopsis vasa; assembly: GCA_026283785.1. Lineage (NCBI taxonomy): Eukaryota > Metazoa > Chordata > Aves > Psittaciformes > Psittacidae > Coracopsis > Coracopsis vasa. The sequence goes on along the minus strand of JANHGB010041051.1, from coordinate 26,932 downwards.
AACTTTTTCTTTCTTTTGTTGCTTTCATCTACAGCTAGTAGAATAATTATCATCAAATAATGGATTAGCTGGAATTTTGTGGCATTTTTCAGTATGTACTTGAACAAGTATTTTAAAGTTATTCATTCTGTTGCAGAGATGAGCTGATAATTTAAGAACTGTGCTTCTGAATAATGTATTTATTAAAGCAATAGACTTTTTTTTAGTAGAGGACTGATTCATACAAACTCAAGGAGCTCTGCTACCAGCATATACAGAGCAGGATGGTAAACATTTTAGTAAAATAGCTGCTTGCAGAGTTTGTGCAAGAAATGCTATAATCACCCATTTTGAATGGGACTATTTTGGAATGGCATCGGCAAAAGTCTGTCTCGTCCTGTTTCAACTGAAGTATTGGCTGCAAAATGTTAACTTAATGCTGTAAAAAAGTAAGGCAGTGTTCTCCAATATAATATTCTCTCTTTGTATATAACTCAGCTTACAGGAGGACTAGAACTTCCTCATTGGCTAGACTGTATGACTTAATTGTAACTCGCAACAACACACCTCTCCTTCAAATGTGTCCTTGGGCTGGACAGGTTCTTGGCAATGACACCCAGTTCACATTCTCCTGTGAGCCTTTGCTTTGGGTTTGATTCTGTTTCCCTCTGTGGTTTTGGACTTCTAGGTTACTTAAGCTGTTTGTGATTTGACTCTATGTATTCCTAATTGCAGCAAACGCACCTTGTAACTTGTAATCAGGTTACTGTGGAAGTTCAGAGTTTAATTTACCATCTTTTTAAACCCACCAACCTGGAAGCTTATGATTAAAGGGACTTCTTTTTAATTTTTGTTTTTATCTCCCTCCCTGCGTGCAGTTTGTTTCACATACTTCCATATATTAATTATGTAATTTATGACATAGATAATGGGATGAGACACAAGAGATTTGTGACCTCAGTTTTTCTCTGAAGGTTATGCAGAGTTGTTTGTTGCTCTACAGATGTGCACTGATTGTAGGTATGGAGGTGTGGAGTCAGTCTCATATCAGACTAGGCTAGACTCAACTGACCTTGTTCTCCATCCTGGTGCCTTTGGATATATTTATCTGTCAAATTCATGGCTCCTGCAGAGCTAGTAGCAATATCCTTATTTTTTTCTATTTACTTACAGTTTCCTTGGTGTGCAGAGACATAAGCAATCACTCTGCATGGAGCTGCCTGGATCAAACATGTCTTGCATTTGGCCAGTGTGTGCAGAGGATTATCATTTATGAACCAAGTAGCCATTTCAGGCCTGAGGTTTTTCTCCATACCACTAGCTTTCATTTTTGCACTCTTCTGCCATTGCTAGAGGACAAGGCTGACTTAAATTGGTGTGATTTTAAAGGCAAGGGCAGTGCTCAGCTTTCAGCAGCGGGAAGGTAAAGAGTCCAGCTCCCTCAGGAGGATGTTGACCTAATGTCAGCAAGAAGTTTTCATTTCTCTTTCCTACTGGTGAGACTTGGTCAGATGATAAACAGTGCACTTTCACAGAATCTCTGGAAAACATGACTTTTAAGGCATTTAGGCACTTCTTGGAGTTTTCAAATGTCATGTTTGGAAAGTAAGCAGGAAATCTGCGTGAAAAAGTTTCCTTCACCACAACTCTTCCATTAAACTCATATTCATGTCAAAGAGCCTCAGTGTGATTTTGATGGGGAAGAGGGTCTGGCTAAATTACAGCAGCATCATGGAGCTCCCTAGGGTGGGGCCCAGTCTGGATCCCCAGCCCAGTCTTTTTCCAATCCCCATTTTATCCCAAATACTTGATATGCTCTCTTCTTACTCTTGTGTCTCTTGCCAGCAGTCACTAAAGACCTTTAGGAAGAAAACTGCATGTGTCTGCATCAGTAGAGTCATCTAGCTGACTGATCGTAGGTCTTTTTAAACCATATCACTCTTGTAACTGGATTGGGATAGAGATGGAAATCTCACAGAGCCCTTTTAATATAATGCTGCTGCATACTTTGCTGATCAGATTTTTCTGTTCATTCTCTAGGCATTGGTATCTTGGTTTTTGGTTTAGGTTTTTTATTAGGTTTTTGTTGTGTTTTTTTTTTTTTTTTTTTTCTGCAGCATCTCTTCTGGATTTTGAGGGAGCTTGGTGGAAAACCAGGCCAAAGGAAGCATCATAAAATTTGTCATAGATCTTTAAAGATCTGTTTTTCTCCCAGTATATACTGGCTTTCAAAGCAATTGCTGACATCTACAAAGGAAACCAGTTGTATGACTCTGCTCTTAGTGATCGCTAATCTTGTTTAATCCTGCTTTGGATTTGCAGCTTTCATTTGCTTCATCTACTTTTGATGCTATAATAATAAACAGTCTAATTCTGGACATTTTAAGGAAAAAAGTATTTTCTTAAAAATAAAAACTTTTAAACTTTGGATAGTTAATGACACTAGTACTCAGCTGCTATCCCGGTTTCTTTCCACCCAGTTGGAATTAAGGATGTATTTCCTTAGTTAGGCTGCTCAGATAAACAAGTTACAGTACTGGGAGCAGTCCAGTCAACAAAGCTCAACCCAGATTGCAAAACTTGCTAACAGAGATGGAAAACAGCTCCTGTAAGTGGCTTTTGGCACAATTAGCCCTTACTGCTGCAACCAGCAATAGATGTCCCCTCCAAAGTCAAGGAAGACATCCTTTTGCTTGGGCAGTGTTGCTGACATGCTTCCTGTTTGCCTTCTGCCTTCTCCAAAGGAAACTAGGAGTTGTGTCATTGCATAGGACAGGTATGCACGTTTCCCTGCCTGCAGCACCAGCTTGGCCCTGGCTATAGGATCTGCTTTAGCCTTTTGGAGGAAGAGAGCAGGTGACGTCCGGTGCAGTTCCAGTCCCTCCATAGGCTTTTGCCCTGCAGTTGTGTTCATCATGAGCCATAGGTCTTAATGCTGGCACTGGCTTATCTTAAGGCATACTCACAGTAGTCTAAGTGCAGTTTAGGCATATATATGAGGTAGCTGAAAGGGAAGGAATTGGAGATTTGCCTGTTTTTATTGGAGCAGGGACACAAGAGTTCGTGTTACAGCAGCTCATTCAGGATTAATCCAGCTGTTCTCTGTATCACAGCTGGCCAGTCTTGTACCCTGACTTGTATACCTGAACTGTACTGAACTGAACTGTTGATGTGTTATCAGATAATCTTCCTGCAAGGCCCTGGAGGAAAGCAGGCCACACTCCTCCCCGTTGCCAGCTTAACAGGCTGGAAAATGTGGATCAGAGGTGGCCAATCTTTCAAGTCCTGCAGGCTGCACATGCAGATCTTCATGCGGCCAGGAGCTGTAAGATGTACTGTATGCTTTACAGAGAAATGTTCCCATTTGGACCCATGCTGCTCCAGTCTGTGCTAGGGTGGCCTGGATGGGCATCAGTCCCAGGTTGACCAAGCTCTGTGGGCTTCAGCAACCCATTTTGATTTGACTCTTCCTGACAGCCCTTGTACCAGCCCTGCTGTTGGTCATGTCCTGTAGTGGTCCATCTCCAAACATAGCAGCTGACTGTGGCTGTAGAGCCATAGGCTTGTAATGAAGCAGTACTGGGAGGTGAAAGTTTTGTGAAGAAACAAACTCATGTGTTCCACAGTGAAACAACTGATCCAGAAAGTACTGCTCTTTCCGGTTGCAAAAATATCTCTTCAATAAATACCAAATTCTGTCTCTGAATGCTTACCATGTAGTTATTGAGGCAGGACTGTCTGTTAAACGTTAGCGCAAACTTGTTTTCATCCTAGAGGAAGGCTCTCCTGTTACTCTGTTACACTACAATAGCATTAAAGCAATTGCATTAAAGCAATTGTACTGGCTTAGACCAAGGATCCATGTTGCCTGACACTCTGAAGGACCTTCTTGTCTCTCTGCTTGAGGCTTTTGCCATGCAGTGGCTACCTGCAGCCCCAGGAGAATGGCGCTTGATAGTGGCTGAGATCTGGTTTTGTTTCATGTGCGGTCATGTCTCCAGGTAGAACTTTGTGGTGGGGCTGTTCTCCAGAGAATTGTGGACACCACTTTCTCTAGTTTGAGCCTTTCTCTGCTTCCATTTAGGATGGGCCTCCCTCCTTTTATTCCATTTGTCCTCTGTAATAGTTTGATTTCTTCCTATTTCTTTTCTTTTCCCTCTCATCACTTTTCTTAGGGAGGGCTTTGAAGTTGTCGTAGGGTTGGGCCAATGCCTGATCCTAAGGGAGAATCAGGAACAACATCAGTTGTAGTCAGATGCAAAGGAAAACTATTGTGAGCAGGTGATATTTTCCTCTGATAGTCTCCAGGCACTCAGCTGTCTTCAGTAAGGGGCACCCTGAGCTGGATGTGCTTGTGATGTAACTAGTAGTGCTCGCTGAGGTTTTCTTGCATTAACTTCACTTCTTTTACATGAATCCACATAAGTCTTATCATCCTCAGCTCCTTTGATGATAAGAAGTTATGCAGATTGCTTTCTACTGCATGAAGATGACTTCTTAATTTTTTTTTTTAATTATTTTGTTTAGGTTGTGGAGGGTCTGGGGGGGTTTTTTGGGTTTTTTTGTTTGTTTTTTTTTTTAAGTGTGATTTGAAGCATCTTCTGGTTACTGCCTTGCATTTGCAGGATGCTAACTGTCCCACATATTAGCCTGTATCAAAGAAAATTCTTACAAATAGATAAATGCTTTCATTTATGTATTTCTGACTGAATGTGTTCTGAAAGGGAAGAGAAAAAAAAAATCATCAATCTTCTTCATCTTGACTGTAGAAAGGAACAGTTTTGTAAAGCCTGGTAGTAGAAAACTATGCTCTATCAAAGCATCCAGCTGACTGTTACAGGACGCTTGAAATACAGGGATTGTCTGCTTAATGCTAGGTTGTGCTGTGCTTAGTAGAATAGATTAACTCACATGTGCAATCATCCGTTTCCCTTTATGGACCTGTTAACATTGGTGTCCATGCACTGTTCTGACTCAGTGCTTCGCAATCCATTCTTCAGGCCTGTAAATGAAATGCCTGTAATAACCCGACTGAGCAGTGAGGTTGGGGCAGAAACAATTCCCAGGTGTCACTTTATGTTTTGGTTTCCTGTAATTGCTTGCATTAGCAATGATGATGGTTTTACTAAGATGTGATGGTTTACACAGTGAACCTGAGCCTATACTTATCTACTGTTCTGCCGAGTTAGGACAGCTCCAGGTTTTTAAAATGTTTCTGATGATTGCCTGTATTAAAAAGTCAAGGGAAAGGCCCCTTCTCACTCAAAGGCTTGCAGGCTGTACTTCAGCAGTATAGTAAATCAAGCTCTAGGGCTGCTGCTAGAGGCTTAAAACCTTTGAAACCTCGTGATACCAAATAGCTCCAGTATAAACTTGTTCTGTGGCTTCAGGAAACATTGCCAGTTTAAATTTGTATTAGCAGACTTTATGCCAGACTAGGAATAATCTATACTCCATCAACTAACATAAATCTGGAATAAAAGTCATACTGTGGGTTTTGACTAATTTACCAGGAATGTGATGATACACCCCTGACACACCTCAGCATGGCCCTGGTTCAGCAGCTCCACTGCTGGGGCTGAGTCCCACCACCCTGCTCCCCCACCAGGTCCAGATTCACAGCACTGGGAACACAGGAGGAATTTGGTTTCAGCCATTCCACGTGGCACACGAGTCTTTTAAAGCACAAATGAATCCTTTCCATTTACAGCCTCT
>JANHGB010041051.1:0-21138 GCA_026283785.1 Coracopsis vasa | reverse complement strand
GGTAGTTTCCTTGACATCATGAAGGAGAGCTGTGTGTTTCCCTAGGCTTTCCTCTTTCCGTTTAGTCTGTGCTGTGAGACAGGCTGTGTACCTAATGTCCTTTCTCCCTAGGTTTGTTACAGCGTTTTTCTCTCTCAACACCATCTTCTTTTGCAGATGGAGAGTTCAGGTCAGCAGCTTCTAACCTTCTCAGTGACTGACTCTGGCAATTTAAGAGAATTCATGCCTCCATTCATTCTTGCAGTACCCGTTGGTGTAATGAGTGTAGATACCTGCATCTGGAAAAAAGAATATTTTGGCAGAGGGTTGAATTGGATCTGGCTTTTTGTGCTTGATATAAATCCCTTAAATGACTGGCCCTACAGCCATTCACCAAGGGTGGGAAAACACAGAGTGTAAATCTTAGTGTGTGTGCACTCCTGTGTACTTCCTCATCAGTGTCGAAATGTCACCCTAAAGTTGCATCTCAGACTATGACATGTAAAAAGATGCTCTTAAGCAAGCCTTGGGTAATTTGAAGTGAGAGAAAGTACATTTGGGACAACTAAGTGTCAAAACACAGTTGCCTAAAAGATCTAAGATCTTAGGGCCTCAACACATTGATTTGCTTAATTGTTATGGGGGATGCACGTGACGGTCACTCAGTCTTGTCTCTTACCATTGCATACCTTGACTAAGGAAGGCTGTACTTATTGTGCTGCTGTGGCTGTAGTGTAACTTTGCTTGGCAAATTCCCGCCTGGATCACATGGTGTTTGTTGCTTTCTGAGTTTGCTGGGAAGGTTTACTTCAATTCTCAAAGTTAAAAATAGTCAATGTCTCAGTTAAGAAGTCAGCGGGTGTATGGCGGCTCTTACTCCAGAGAACTTGTGCTTTCAGTGACCAGTAATTTTTAGTAATTAATAATTGAGTAATTAGTATTAGTGGTTGGTCTAACTGCAGTTGTTGAGTGTTCAAGCAGAGTAACATCAGGTTTCATAGCAAAAGTACATGTGCAGAGTTTGGAAGCATTTTGGAATAGTCAAACCAATTTAGACCAGTGGATATTTATTTCTGGAGTACATAAATTGTTTGTCGTGTATGTAGACTGGCAGGCAGACAGGCTTTATTTCCTAGATTCTGAACTAAATGTCTAGTTGTGGTGGTGGTGAACACCACTCAGTGACTAGTTGGCGTGTCGGAGCATGTCAGACTTGAGTCTGCACAGTGGAATTTAGCAGATTTTGGGGTACAGATTTTTATGTGCGGTGCTGAATTCCATTCCCAAATATATCTTAAACGTATTGTTTTCTTAGTTCTTCTGGAAGTAATTGGTTAAAGAGGAAACCTCTTGGGAAGGTGTCCTGTGCAAGAAGCGTCAGCTGAAAGGAAGACTATATTAGCATGTTTTAAAAAACAGCCCATCCATGAAAGAAGAATCCTGAGCTGGGTTAAAATATCTGTCCACCTGGTTGTTTTCCATGTTGTTACAATAAAGCAACTGAGTAATCCGTGTGAAAGCAATGTTATTTCAAAGTGCCACTGGTAACTACAGTGATTAGACTTTCTCAGGTTCTCCTCTACTGCAGTAGTGACGCCAGCAATGGCAATCCAAAAACATGGAAAGGTGCTTTGCCTGCTGGGACCTGCTGCGATGAATCCCACCACCGCAGCCACACAACTTGGACTGCTTTTGCAGCCGGAAGAGGAGAGTTTCAGGAAAAACCTCAGGCAGTCTTTGACCTGTAGCAACAAGGAAATGCTATTTCCAAAGCACTTGCGTACACAGTAGATGACATTGAAGGTGACTGGCTTATTGACTGAATCTCTCCTTACATTTGGGAAAAAAAAAAAGATAATACCTGGTAGCTTGTTAGCTCTGATTCATGCTTCTGTGTTTACACTGAGCTCCACCAAGAACCTGAGATAGCTGAGCATGTAAAATGTGTTCCTGGCCATAAGCAGGGGCTGTTTGGTTGTTACAGGAAAAGGGTCTCAAAGAATATTGAAACTAGCCTGTGTGTTTAAAAGATGAGTGGGGGGAGGTGTTTTAATTCCGTAAAGCCAAAGGCTTGTCTGCGTATGTAAGTGAAGATACAACAATAATGCATTTCTACTTCACATTAGTAACTTCCCTTACTTTCATCTTCATACATTTTAGGAACTGATTAAGCATGGTCCATGGGGGCAGTTTGGGTATAATTTACTGTGTGTGTGATTCGGTATGTTCTCTTCCATGTTTGACTTTGAATCACTTCAGTCCAATATTTCCTGCTAAACCAGCAGTTAAGCTTCTGGATGTGCTGAGGTGTGTGTGTGAATGGTTTCATTACCCTGCCTAGAGGTACTATAAATATCCCAATGGCTCTTCTGCAAGAATCCCTAAGTCATCGTAACCTCCCCGGAGAGAGCAGGGGCCTTGTCCTCAAGTGCTGTGTCGCTGTTTTCAGGGTAGAAAGGGAATAAATTTTAGAAGATGTAATGTTATCACAAACCATTTTTAATTTTAATGACTTTTTGATAATTCTGGGATGCAAAAATAATTTTTAGGGTGTCTTATTTTTTTTTTAGGAGTTGTGGTGACTTTGCAGTTATGTTCTGTGGATACTTTATTCTTGGGTCAGGTCTGTCGGTGATTGTTCGTTTCGGCACTGGTGCTGTTCCCTGGGAGGCTTCTCTTAATGGGCTGCTACCCAGCCTCCCCTCTCTGCCAGTTCGAGTACTTCATTTGCTGCCTCTCATGCTTCCAGCAGGTTTCCTTTATTTTTCATGTTAAAAATACTAATATAAGTAACTTTCAGTCAAGGTATACATGATATCTTAATCTTTTTTAGTAATTTATTTTTAAATTGGCATTCAGTGTGTCAAGTTGATGACAGTTTGAAGTGCAAAGTGGTCTGCCTGAGCTCAGTGGTATGCTTTGCTTTGGGAAGCTCTGTAGGGTGGCAAGTAAAGTGCTGGCCTTTTCCTGAGCACAGGCAGGTAGAGAGGACTGCCCTTGCCAGGATGGCTGTCTGAAAGCTTAAATGTCAAAACTGGGCTCAAGCGTATAATTGCTATTGTTCGACTAAGTAAAATGCAAATAAAGATGAGTCACAAAATATGCTTTCCCATGAAATCTGACTGCCTCTAGTCCTGTGCTCAAGAGAACAAAGCGTAGGTGATCGTGATGAGGTTCCCTCTGAATGCTGCTGAGGCAGGTGAAGCTGTCATGGATCTAACCTGTACTCAAGGTGTGGCTGTGTTTTGTGCTTCTAGTCTTTGCTCATGCTTACGGCAGCTCTACAAATCCAGACAGAGAGAAAGCAGTGTGGGATTTTGAGGTCCAAACACAGCAAGGTCTTGATGCCAAAGCTGTGTTAGGAGGGTGCAAAACCATGTTGGTTTAAATGCAAAAGTGTAAGAAAACTGTTTTTAATAGCTTAAATTCTGTTTTTCTTTTTTTTTTTTTTTATTTTATTTCTTTGGCCTTTATTAGAAGTAATTTTGAGTTACTAAGCACTTGCTTTGTAATTGCATACTGGTACATTTAAGCTGTTAATTCTTTTTTAAAGTCAATCATCAGATATCAAAAATAGCAAATAAAGCAAGTTTCTTCTTATATATAAATAAATATTCCATTTTAAGTTGGAAGCTGAGTATGCAAGTGTTCAAGGCCAGGTTGGATGGGGCTTTGAGCAACCTGGTTTAGTGGAAGGTGTCTTTGTCTATGTCGAAGGGTTTGGAACTAAATGATATCTAAGGTCCCTTCCAACCCAAACCATTCTGTGATCTTATGAGGATTATGGGATATATTGGGAAGGAAGGAGTCCCAGATAGAGAATGGGAAAAAAAGTTGGCAGATTGTGGGAAAACAAACTAGGTGCAAATTTATGTTTTGAATTGTGAAAATGCTTTTGGCTGTATGGTGGTTGCAGTGAAGTTTGAGAAACAAGTGGTTTCTGGGGTCAAAAAAAAAAGTACTGCTACAGTAGTTGGACATACCAGCTTGCTTTTTCCTTGTATTCCTGTTTTTGCCTCAAATCTTGTAGGGGCAGTGAGCAACTTCGAGTTTGGTTTGTGTTCTGCTCAGGCTGTGGGTTCAGCCTGTGTCTGATTCCTGGTGTGGAGCAAGCACATTAGGAAAAAACCCCAAACTAATAAATGACCCCTCCCCAGCAAAACACTGACCTCAACTTCTGTTCGGTCATTTCCATGCTGTGGGGTCTGGAAATCACCAGGCAGCAAGAGATGCAGAAGTCATTTCCACATACTGGTAATTGAGCTGTAAAACCTGCCATCATGAGATATTTTTTGGAGGGGAAAACACAAATGGGTTCAGAATGCAAGTAGAAAATTGAAGGGGATGCCTTGGTGGGTGATGGACATAATGCTCTGGGTGTGGTCTTCACCTTGGGAATCCCCTCTGCTCTTCGATGCTGGAGGTTGAACAAGTGTTCTTTGGCTGGAGGAGGGTTGTTCCCCTCAGCTCTGGCTTCTGAGGCACCCAGGAGAAAAGCTGCAGAACGGATTGGATTTACAACATGATATGGTATGGCTGAGGGAGGTTTGGGGTTTGTCTTTTCTTGGTTTTTTTCAATCTAGGGTCATGGCTAACAAGCAGCAGTTCTGCTTGTGTGTGCCTTGCAGCGCTGATGAGAAGTGTGTGGTAAAGGCTGAGAAACAGGGCAGGCTGGAAATTAATTTTTTTAACTTTGGTATTTTTTCAGCTGGGCTGGATCGCTTCCCTGGTCTGGCTTCTTGGGTTACCATATAAATCTGTACTGGCAGAATGCAGAGGGAAGCTGGGGACATGGAAGCATTGGGATAGGTGGTATGGAGAGGTTACCTGTGAAAATTCACTTCAAGGTGTTTGTTACTTGCTAACAAAGTGCTTGACGGCAGTGCTGCTGCCTACTGTTCCCTGCCCCCAGTATGAAACAGCCCCTAACCTAATCTTGCTGCTCTCCCTGTGCTGCTGCTGTCATTGCGTCAGGGCCAGAACAGTTGTCGAAGGGTGAGAACCAGGCTGCTGAACTCCTTCCTTGGGCACATACCTGCGCAGTGGCAGCACAGGACACAGAAGCCCTGCTGCTCCTTTTTCTGTCTGTCCTTGCACTGACACGCTATTTATGCTCAACTGAAACTAATAGGCAGCTGTTACCTAAATGTGCTAAGTATGGTCCAAAGACATGGAGACAAATGGGAAGGAGTGAGCGGAGGTTGGCTGCTCTGCTTAAGCCAGCACCATGTCCAGGACAAGACTGAGCTGTCACTTCAACAGTAAGTGACAGAGATAAAGAGCGGATGAAGTCACTAACATTTCCTAGGGTAAAGTGTGTTATGGATTTGGAGTGCAGGCCTGTGGCTTCTTGTGACAGGCTGCCTGTATAATCCGTGGTCTGCTCTTGAATTTCACAAGACCAAATGTGAAATGCCTGGTGATGTTGGCAGAAAACCTGCTCAGGATCTGTGAAGCAGGGGTACAGCCTTCAGTTTAAGAAACCAAGAACTACCTTGTTGAGTGATAAGCACAACTGAGGCGCACAGAGAAGGGATTTCCTCTTGACTTCTTGATTTACCTTTTTCAAAAGAAAATCTGCTACTCCCCTCTCTTTATCCTAAGAACAGGTTTAATCTTCTCTATCCTTAAACTTGATATTTAATTAGAGAATTAGTTGTGAGTCTATTGATAAATACTTCATAGGGGATAGGAAGGATAGTTTTAGGTTGCGCTAGGGAGATGTTGCTGCCTGTAGTCCAGCAGAGCTGCATGTGTGGGGTTTTGTCTTGGCAGGCCACGCTGGCTGTACCTGCTCCTGGCTGCCCTCAGGAGTAGGGTGTGGGCTGCTTCCACCCTTCGGTGGCAACCACTTGCTCCTGCACTCCTCCTTTCTGGAGCTGTGGAAAGGCAGCATGTTCTTGCTTGTTAGTGGCGCAGTGGAGGGAGAGCTGGAGAATCTTGGGAAGGATGGTGGCTGGGAGTGGGCTGCTCCTGCCAGGGCACTTCATCCTGCCTGGGGTTGAGAAATGCCCAGGAAAGATGCTGGATGAAAGCAGGTTGCATGGATTCTCCTGGCTGTGGCAACTGGTGCCTGTTTTGCTATGTGACCTTCTGATGACCTATGGAGAAGGGTTTCAGTCTGTTGATTTTGTGTAACCCTAGCGAGGGGGTAAGGTACTTCTGAAATCCTTTGTGGAAAACCAGCTTGCCAAATTCCATGTGCTGTGGGAAATCACTGTCTGGCCCTGGGAAAAGAGGAGAGAGACCAGAGCTACTGCTGCAAGTCGTCTTGAATATTTAGTGTTTCGGTACAACTTAACTGTGTGGGTTTTTCTTTTTGGCGTGGGTTTAACTAGAAGTTTTGTGTGGGTTTAACTAAAGTCTCTGCATGTTTTTGTTCTGTGCTGTAGCTGAAACTACTCGGGGCTTTCTTTTCCATTGGGATTGTGTCTTTTATCTGTATAACCTGAAGAAATACCCGTTTGTGTCCTGCATTTCTAAACTCTGACTTAATACTCTGAGAGAGAGGACTGCTGGCTTGATTGCTGTTGAGTATGGAATTCCTACACTGACATACATACTTGTACAGCTTCTTCCTTGAGGATGCTTTTCAAACTGGTCCTGTCATATTTGGACTAATGATCAGCTCTACAGATACTAGATATGCTGAAGCAGTGTTGGACTAGGGGGAGCTCTGGAAATAGTCTCTTCCTGGTAACATGGGTCTGGTGTAGGTGCTGCTTTCTGTACTGGGAGTTCCTTTAACACTGCAGTCTGACAGGGCTGCAGTCCACTTTGTCCTCAGGGGGGCCCATGTTGGCCCAAGGTCTAAGCTTCAGAACCTTGGAAGATGATGTTACAGAGGTAGTACTGTGGTAACTCCAGGAGTTCACCCATTTTAGGTCAGGGTGCAATACCACTTGCTCATCTGTCATTTGATTTATGAGGCTATTGGAAGGTTCATTAAAACTGGTCTGGTCAAGTTGTCTCAGCTGCGGCTCATGAGATCGAACTTGTGTGTGTGTTTCATGGCACCATTCCCTGAACGGTCCCAAGTAAAAGGTTACTCTGCCCTCTGAGGTGGTTATGTCTTGACTCTCACCATCATTTTAGTCTTCTCAAGTAACTTTAGATACTGGACATCCAAATTAACCTATTGATGTTGGACCTGTTCATGTGCCAAGTGTCGCCTCCCACCTTTCTAATCACAGGCATGTTACCTGTTCTTCCTCACCACCAAATCTCACCAGCAGCTGAGTTCCCTGTGGGTAACTTAGTTGGGTGTGCTTCCTACATTGTTCTGCTACTGCAGATCTACAGTAAATGTCTGAGCTTTGATAATTTAATAAAGTTGAAGATGTTGCTAGCAGTATCTAGATGTCCTCAGTTCCTCAATTTCCCACTTTCCAAGGCTTGCTTCAGTCTATATCTTAACCTTTTCCTATCCTTTTCTGAAATGGGATTCCTCTAGCATAACTATCTTGTTAAAAGCTGACCTGTCTGCACAGGCTCTCTGGGCTCCTGTAATGTCGGGGAAAGAAGAAACTCCATCCATCCAAACAAGGCAGTACACACATGCCTCTGTTACTTGACAGGAAGCTTAGACTGTAGACTGCCTAATTGTTGGTTAAATGAATCCCACCAATGCTTCAGTTTCATTAAATGTACTGTGAAGTGCTTTCATCTCAACATAACTTTTTGATCTTGACAGTAAGCAACAGGTTTTTAATGTGTGTGGTTGTTTGGTTTTTATCTACTCAAGTTTCTGATGAAAATAGAGGTAATTACTGGCTACTTCCTTGGGATTTATACCCAATGTTCGTGTGTCTGGGACAGCATGGACCAGAAATCTTGAGTTCTCTGAAAGATCTGAGGCTTCTTATTCCTACTTCAGTGAGCAGAGATGCTGGTGGTTTGCGTGGAAGTGGACTCAAGCTCTACTGCTGCAGTGTTAGTCCGCCCAGGCGTAGTGGCCATGTGCCATAGGGCTTCTGTCCCAGCGCACTTGAGGCCTTGACCCAGCTGGAGTACCAGGGGGATGTGGCTGTCTGGGTTTGGGGCCTGGGTCTTCACTGCAGTGCTGCTGGAGGCTGCTGCTGGGGGCAAGGAGCAATGGATGAAAGTCACAACAGGGAAAATCCTACCTGGGTACTGGGGAAAGAATTGCAAGGGAGGTGGTTGCATAACTGGAACAGAAATGCAGAGAGATGTGGAATTGCTGTCTTTAGAGTAATGAGAATATTTCTAGAAGAGAGCCAAGGCAGCCCAAGTTAACATGGCCTTGCTGGGGGATGCTGGAAGCCCAAGCTCCGTGCTTCACAGTCTTGCTGTTCGTCCTGGATTGGAGGTCCCAATTGCCAGTGTGGGTCAGAGCTGCTGTCAGACTGACCAAAAGCGCAGAGCTAGATGCAGGACTGCAGGGGGGGAGTGTCTCATGAGAGCAGAGCAGTGAGAGTGCTGAAGAGAGACTCTTCATCAGGGACTGTAGTGATAGGATAAGGGGTAATAGGTTTAAACTTAAACAGGGGAAGTTCAGGTCAGATATAAGGAAGAAGTTCTTTACTGTGGGAGTAGTGAGGCACTGGAACAGGTTGTCTAAAGAAATGGTGAATGCTCCATCCCTGGCAGTGTTGAAGGCCAGGCTGGACAGAGACTTGAGTGACACGATCTAGTGTGAGGCATCCCTGCCCATGGTGGTGGGGTGGTTGGAACTGTATGATCTTAAGGTCTCTTCCAACCCAAACTATTCTATGATTCTCTGAATCCCCTCCCTCGACCTGCTGGTCACGCTGCTGGTGATGCAGCCCAGGACACGGTTGTTTTCTGGGCTCAAGCGCACACTGCCAGATCATGTTGAGCTTCTTGTCAGCCAACACCCAGAAGACCCTTTCCTCAGGGCTGCTCTCAATCCAGTCTCTGCCCAGCCTGTGTTTGTGCTTGGGATTGCCCCAACCCATGTGCAGGACCTTGCACTTGTCCTTGTTGAACCTCTTGAGGTTTTCATGGTCCTGATGTTACTCTCTAACATAGCCCTTTTCAATATTGTGGTAAGATGCTTTGTCGCAGAATAGATGTGGGATAGTTGGAGCTAGAGCAGGTCTTTTGCTAAGGTGGAATTGCTGACTGTGTCCACTTTTGCCTTGGGAAATGGGTTTATTCCATGAGAACTGAAATGGGAGTCTGTTGTGTGCCTTGCAGGCGAGCATCCATTCTCAGCATCTTGAGGCACAAGGCCTTTTCGCTGGAGGTGAGAGTTGGCAAGGTGCTAGCTTGAGGCTTTGTTCTTGCAGGTGAGGTATAGCTAACCTTGTTTCGGTATACAGCAAACTGAAGAATCCAGACAAGTCTTGCAGCCTCCAGTGTTGCCCTGGGAGAAGCCCATGGTTTGGGGTAATAAAAACTTTTGTGCCTAGGTCTGTTGTGTGACATTCTTCCAGTTTTTTCCACCCTTTCAAAGCCTGTTTCTCAGGCTCTTTCTGTGAGTTCGAGTGTCACAGTATCAGTAATAGCTGAAAAAAGTGATAAAACTTACTGATAAAGTATCACCTTTGGGCAATATGTGGCAATAGGCCTTTTTTTTTTTTTTTAAGTCAAGGTTTTGTTTTTTTTTTTTTTTTTTTTTTTAATGTTTAAGTAACATTTGCCTTTAAAAAAGAAAAAAAAAGCATGCTCACAACTGTGATTCCCGAGAGGCGAGTATTATCACTTCTAGGATTTAAGGAACAATTCTCAAAGCTTGTCAGAGACACTCAGGAATAAGATTTTCAGTTGAAGGATCATGTGAAAACAAATTGTTCACGTCTGTTGTCCTAAGCCCTAGCTTAATTACTGTAATGTAGAACAGACTGAGGAAGATGCTGTGCACAGATCTCCTCCATTAACCCATTGTCTAGAAAGGAAGTAGTCTGCAATAAGCCACCCATTCATTCAAATAGCAGGTATTTCACAGGAATGGAGCATATGGAGGGAATGTGAAGTAACATTCCAAGGAATGCCAAAATGCCATAGATGCCATAAAGAAAATTGAGAGTTAACCAAAATCTTGCAGTATAAGACAGATAGATAAGAAAATAGCACAGGGCAGATATTTACAGGACAGCCTTTGATTTTCTGTGCACAGTTTCATATACTCAAACACTGTCCCTTGTGTGCAATTGATTATCTGCAAGTGTATAAAGTCACCTGCCAGCAATAGTTGTCTAAAATGCATCCAGGAGTGCCTTAGAGAAATACTCTGTCACATAGAGAGTAATTAGCCAGTGGAACTAACAGGCATAGAAATTCATTGAAGACAAAAATTGGGGCAAATAAATGCCTGTCAGGAATTATAACTGGTGGTCAAGAAAGACTTCAGAAGGAATGCTAAACATCTCAGTTCAAGAATTAATCCCTCCCCCTCACAACTGAAGATGTGACATATGGGGAAGACGATCAGGCATCTATCTCTTCTTGAAGTCTGTGTTCTGACCACTGTTGGAAATGGGATGGTCAAGGGTTTGTCACATCATCCAGTGTAATTATCGCTGTGCATAACTAAAGGTGGTTCCAGTCCACTTGGAAAATAGGATATTTATCAAGGCCTTTCTGTGTGCAGTACTCTTTCACTTTTTCACTTTTCACTTTTTCCTTATCTGTACTTTCAGAGCTATAAACTCTTATTTTGCAGCATTGCAGAAGCCCTGACTGAAAATAAGAATAACGCTTTTAGTTGCCTGCAGCAGAGGATAGAAGGGAGAAGGAGTTATTATATCCGTTATTGTCAGAGTGACTCAGTTGGCAACAATATTGCTTCTAAACTGGTAGGTTTTGGGTTACCACACCATATGAGACAATGCTGAACTGCAGAACTGGGGATTGTTTCTGGGAAGAAACAAAGTGAGGAGTTAATTGATGATGAAAAATGCTTATGATTCCCTTAGTAGGTAGCACATGTTGTCTTCCTTAATAAGGCCAGAGTGGTGTTCCAGATGTGTATTCTTCTTCACTCATAAGTGTAGTCTTTTACTGAGAAACCTCCATCTTGTATGTCACACGTATTCTTCCCTCCATCATTCAGTTCAATACTGAAGTTCAGGGAAAAGTGTAGATTTTAAAGCATAGGCTGTAAGCTAGGCTTTGAGACCTTTGCAAGCTGAAATAACTGGGCACATTTTCAAATGTGCTTAGAAATCTGCTGGTTAATTTGTATCAGGTGAGTGCTTTGAATATTGGACAGTGTAGTTAGAAAGCTTAATGTTGGACTAGAAGTCAGATCTTGCCAGTCCTTCACAGGTTCTTTATTCAATAACTTGATTTTAGGATATTAACTTATTCTGGAATATATGCTGTAGAGAAAGAAAAAGCAGCCTCCTGAAATTTGAAGACTGTCGATATGTCAATCTAAATCTAAAGTTCTTCATTGTCAAAGCTCTGCACATAAACCCCAGCAGTTGTTTTTCAAGATTTCACACTTTTCATACAATTATTTTGGCAGCATCAAGCACTCGCATACTGGGATGTTATGAATGGTGAATATTAGTCTCAAATATGCCAGCTTCAGGACCTAAAAGTCCAGGATTATTTTTGGTGCCTATCAATCAACTTACCAGGTGAATTTTGCATGCCTTATGAATCACAGGGAGGAATGTATAGCAACTGGCTTCATTCATGTGAAGTCTAGTCGAGGAGAGAGCTGAATTCGTGTGAGCAGCACCAGTGAAGTCTGTACTGGTTAGAACCACGGTGTCTATCATTACCCACAAGCAAAACTCAGAAGATGACTTGCTGAACCCCTTTAAGACTTAAGCTTTTAACTTCAGCCTTGGAATATTATTATTTTTTGAGGCTGACAGCCAAATAAATGCTAAGGATAAGCTTGCTGAGGTGAGTTCAGAGCTGTACCTGCTGAGCTGCACAGCATGGCTGCAGGCATAAGCCAGGCTGCTGTTGTGTGTGTCTGCTCCTCGATAGAAAAACAAATATGTTGTGAAGAGATGTGAGAGTCAGCAAGTGACATGTGTGACATTCTGCCCACACTCCTTCCAGATGCTACATTATTTCTATCTCTTCTGTTCTCACACCGTTCCTTATGGGCTACTGTTACCTATAGACTTGGTCCTGGGAAAAAGGTTTTTTTCAGAGGAACAAGAGTCAATTTAGGACCATTTCTTTCCCATTTCTTCCATGTATTTGTAACCAAGCAAGGGATGCTTTAGGTTGGCCCTCTTTGGGCAAGCATAGCAAGTTGGCTCCTGTGCCAAGAGCAGTTGGACAGAGCCTTGGGCAATATGGTCTAGTGTGAGATGTCCCTGCCCATGGCAGGGGGGGTGGAACTGGATGATCTTAAGGTCCTTTCCAACCTTACACCATGAATAACCTATGATTCTATGTGCAGGGTGTTGCCCTGAAGTGTGATGAGATGCAAACAGAGCAAGGCCTGTGCTTCTTGGTGTCTTATTGATTAGTAGCTATTCTTAAACTTTCCTTCAGTTTTGTTTTTTGAAGAGAATACAACCTGCCAAATGTTGAAGCAGTGACTTTGTTCCTTACTTTGGAGTTCCATCCCGTTGGGCCTGCTGCTTGGGGTGGTTTCTTCTAAACAAAATCTGTGGCAGTAGCCAAAAAAACATGTTAAACTTCCCAATTTCAAGGAATAATTGGTCAGGTGATTCCACAACTTTTTAGACAAGATATTTTTTTGTCTTGTTGACACGTTTGGTATAATTTATTCAATTGAAAACCCTCCAGGGTAAGGAAGATGGTGAGACATGATCACTGCTGTTGCTGTAACGCTTATTCAGTAACTGTTGTGTTCTTGGAGCTGCTTCCATGCAAATGATAATAGCGATTAAGCAACAGATATTTTTGGTCTTACTTTCCCAGAAAAATATCTATGTCAATGCCCAGGAAGATTTCAGGTTTTTTCTGAAAAAATGTATGCAATATTGCAAGGCAGGTGGTGTAGAAGAATACACTGAAGAAATTAATATTAATATAAGGGATGTTCATTTTCATCTTTGAAACCCTCGAAGATCTGGAGCAGGCAGGTTTGCAGGTTTTTCATATATATAAAGGTTTTTTACAAGAAAAAATCAGAATATTTTCATGGGGGGTGGGAATTCATTCTGCTGAAAAGCAGTTACCTATTGGGGAAAGAAAACCAGTTTGATGGGAAATTGACCACCTATCAAAAATTGATCAGCTTTGCCAGACTGGCTGAGAGAAAGAATTAACTAGAGAAAGATAGAAAGCAGGAAAAGAAGTGGCATAGAGGCAAAGGAGAGATGCTTATCGACACATTTCATTCCTTATCAGAATCACTGCTCTGCAGCCACTTTACCTAAACAAGGATCAACTCAGTTACAGTCGCTTTCCTTCTCTTTAATTTGTCCTATAACTTGACTGCAGTAAGACCTCAGCCCATGTACTCTACAGTTTGCCATGTATTTTCTCCACTGTATTGGAGCCATGAGAAAACACTGAAGCGAGTCAAGGTTGTTGGAGGGGTTTTGGTTTATTTTTTAACTTCACCTGTCTTAAAACGTGGGGTGGCAACTGCTGGATTTGATTGAGCTTCTCACAAAATTCTGCTTAGTTCAGTCATTTCTTTGAAGCCATTAACTACAGCTGTCATGTATACTTGCCACTAAACAAGGCTTCAGCTGCCAATCCCCTGCTAATTTATGGTTCAGAAATCTCTTGCTCCGAGAAAGGCACATATTTCTTTGAAAGAAATGATTTGTACTACACGGTTTTCTGATTTCTCTTTGTTGCTTATATTTGCCTGGTGATTGTTATTTTATATTTTATATCCAGTGAGGCAAAACAATACTTGTCTTGCCTTGGTGGGAAAAGATCAACAGACTTCCAAGTGTGATATCGAAAACAAAGTTGCATTTCTCAGGGCTTTGAGATAACAGTTTGTTTGCTGATGGGACCAAGCCTTTGCAATTCATGGTGGCAGCCCTTTTGAGGAGCAAAAGTGGGAATCCCTTCCCTTGAGCAAAAAGCAGGAGTAATCTAATGTTACTTGACCTCTGGTAACAAAAGAGATGGGCAGAAGTAGACAGCAGGAAATGTCTCACGTCCCTGTTTCTTCACTTTAAGTGTATAGGTGCTCTGTAGGGAAGAGCCCACTCTTCCTGTCTGAGGTGCCATCCCTCTGCCCCTTCTGCACCAGCACCCTTCTGCAAACAGGTGCCTAAATACATCTGCAAATCTGTAAAGAACCCAAAAGCTCCGCTTGGGCAGATTGATTTTTAACTTTGCCAAGCACACAAATCAAAGGCAAAATTAATTAATGTCACTGTGCTGCAGCCTCTTCCCTAGTGAATCCCCCTCCTCTTCAAATTAACCTTAAATGAAGCGAGTAACATATTTTGCAGACGGATCATTAGCGGTGCTATCTGGCAGGCAGGAGACTGGTACTGTATTTCCTCGCCATTTCAATTGGAATTACCCAAAGCTGTAACACAGAAACAAAAATTAAGCCATTGGCACCTGCAGCCTCTTCGTATCACAGCCAGTAACTAAACCACAGCCACTGCTGTTGTTTTGCTTCGTGGTCATGTCACTGAAACATCTTCTGCTCACTTTGTACCTGTGTGGTTAAAGCAGTTCTTTCCTACCAAAGGAGTAGTAGAGAGACTTAGTCAGGTTTTAGCATTATCTTCTTTTCTGAGTGGTTAGAACAAACCCTTGCAGCACATGCAGGTAATGTTTCAGTCAGCCTCGATGGAGCTAGCTTGAATCCCAAGAAGCATGATGACCCAGCAGCTTGGATTTCAGCATGCAATTGTTGCCCAACGAAATACCCCATGCTCCTCCTGTATTTAAATATTAAGAAACTCATTTCATTGCTGGCAGGCAGAGCTCCTCAGGACGAGTCATGGCAGGGATGTGATGACACTCTGAGCACTTTGAAGAAGTAAAGAGCTGTTCAGAGCTGGCAAAAGATTTTCAAAAGAGCTCAGATGCTATCTAAAGATCCAGATACCATCGCTGGATTTGGGAAAGCTCCTTCCTCTTGGCATCAGTGGAGAATCTGCCACTTTGCGAAGACTAGCAAGAGTTGAGGACTTTTAAAGCTCTGACTGCTGTGACAACTGAGGAGTGATAGAAGCACACATAAGAGAACAGGTCCTAAGCCAAGGCAGAAGGTGGGCACACTGGGAATTGTTTAGAACTGCCTGTCTTGGTAGTGCTGGTGTTAGTTATCAGGGCTTTTCTAAAGTTGCCTTTCAGCTTTTAGTTTTAGCAGTGAAAGCCAAAGTGCTACACAAGCGGGACAAATGTAAGGACTTTGTTCCCTGTACTGCCTCTGTCTGAATTCTGCTTGTGTTCTTTGCATCATCTAAAGTTACGTGTTGAAAACAATAGCAAATAACAAAAACTGCACCCAAGAGAACACTGAAGCCAATCCCAAGTTTCGTTATTGACAGGAAAAATGAAGTGCTTTTATCAATCTATTAAAAAAGATTAAAGGATATTTTTGGAAATAATGAAAGATAAAAAAAGGTCTCCTCTGTCCCTAAATGAAGTGAACATTGCCAATAGCAATGTGCATGTTGCTAAGAAGTGTAAAGTGGGATGTTGTTGCTTGTCTGGAAAAAAATATGGTGTCTGGAGGCAGGAAGAGGGGGGAAAAAAGAGACTTTGAACTGGGAATAGGACTATAAACTGCTGTATTGCGAAATGAAATCAAAGGTACACTTGCAGGAAGGAAGAGTTCAGGGAGGAGAGAAAACCCACATGATTGAAAGGCAAATAGCATGGTATGGGAAGTCAGGCAGAGACATTGACACTTACAGTGACGTTTCTACCCAGGAGTTGCACTAGTCTCTTTAAAATGTCAAAAGTAGGTGTTTCCTTTTGAAGTGCAAGCTAATGTGGGCATTCAGTGCAATGTCTCCCAGGTGCTAGAACAGTATGGGTCTTGGTCTTTCCTGGGTAATTATTGCTGAACCCATTGTGCAGCTACTGCACCTGCCAGGTGGAAGATTTATGTTTAGAAGAGGAAGGACAAGCATATCGATAGCACCAGGAGGAAGTTTTGTGCTTCAACAAGGACTTTTTACAGTCTTAAGAAAATTGTATTTATTTATCTTTTAATCAGTACTACAAACAAAAAAGTCTCTTTTACACTTTGGGGACTACTTTGGTAGTTATCAAATACAACTTTTTCCATTATGGCTGTGAATATACGTACACATAAGAGATGTACAAACGCATGTTTCTAAAAAGAAATTAAAAGGAACCTATGAAAAACATTGTCATCAGAGATGAAAAAGATCTGTTCCCTTCTGAGCTAGATACAAGAGAGTTCAAGTCCTTTATTGGAAGACAGAGTGGAGATTGTCAGTCCCTGTAGGATACATAATCAAGCCCAATCTCATTTATGCTCCAGGCATCAGAAGTTGGTTAATTTTAAGATATGTAAATCCTTTCTACATGAAAAGGAGTTAGACCCATAAAATTGTTGTAGGGTTTTCTTTGTCCCCACGCACACTGTAAGACTGATTAGAAAATACAACCAGCTCAGAACATTTTTCCTTGCATGTAAATGTCTCTTTCCTCCAGTGAAAGTTACTTACCATAAAGCAGGAAAATGAAGAATTAGCTTGTAGGTGTTTCTAATTAGAGATGCCCTAGTAGGATAGTTTTGAGAAGTAATTAAGCTAGATCCTTTTGGAAAGGGAAGTCTAAAAATCCCCTAAAAGAAGGAATGACGAGAGATTTTGGGGTTTTGTCACTTGTTACTGTGGTCTGCATTTACTGGGACCTTATTATTTTTGACATTCGGAGCCCGTACATATTTGATTTGACCTTCTAGTTAGGTGAAAGTCCCATCTATATTCATGTGAGAAAACATTTAATGTCTGTGGGAAAGTCAAAATTGTTCTCACACTGCTGTTAACAGCAAAAGAATCTCTGGAGGTGATTAATTTAGTGCTGAGAAGCAAAGAAAATTACAGAATATAAGGATGATATTAGGTATTTTATCTGTTCTGCTGATAATATTAAAAAATTACTATGTGCAATCAGCTGGTTTAAGTATTGGGACTTCTGTTTCAGAACCTCATCAGCTGCTCTGTGAATAACTCCCAGCTTCCACATTTTTACTTCATAGATTTCAAAGTCTTCCTAAAGTCTGATCAAGGTACTGTGAATAGGCACCATAGAAATTTGCAGATATTACCCAAGTGAATGAAGTATTTCTACAATTGGAAGAAAATGAATGGGCAAAATTCCATACTCAAAATTAACTAATTTAATTGAACTGAGCCATGGTGATTATTACCATTAAGCCAAGTGCGTGTGGGAGATACTATATTGTATAAAGTTAAAAGTGATTACTGTACTTACAGTTATTCATACATGTGAATATTGTTCTTTCAGCACAGATGGAGCACAGAGACATTTGCATTTGTGCCAAATGAGGAAAAAGTGCCATTTACACCGATGAAAGATAAGTTCCACATAGACTGATTTTGTTGAATTTAAAATCCACTTATTCTACCCTGTACGCTAAGACTAAAATGTGAGTTGAAATTATGTCCCTGTGTTTTAATAACTGAAAGATATACACTGAAGCAGATTGTTATTTAACCCAGAAAAGGAGCATATACCAAAGAGAGTCCTTCATTGTTTAAATTAAGGTTCTTTAAATAGCAGGGTAGGATTTCTGGGTTAATATGACTGCCCTGTAAATACCTGTGCAGATAGGTTTATCTGTTAGGATTCCCAACTTTGGCACACTTCTGTTAGGTCTACATCTAGGTATAAGCAGAGATCTACACACAGTAGTTTTTGATCTATTTGTCAAAGCAGATTTGGTTTAGGTTCTTTGTCATTTGCTTTTCTGTTTAACTCTGTACAGCTTCAAGGATGATCTAGTGCCTTAATTCCCCATCTGATTCTGTTCTGTGGTTACCTGGTCGCACCCATCAGTGAAGAGCTTGAATCACAGTGATGATATTTGATAGATGTCACTGCGCTACACAAGAGGTACCATAGCAACTCTCAGAAAGTCCAACAGCCACATTGCAGGCACTCTGATTTCCAGACGCAACACGTACTTTTAATTAGCACTGTAGCTGCTGCAGTACAGAGCTCAGCCTTCTTGGGAGACTCTGGAGTGCTCCCCCATAAGCTGGTTGCTGCTGTGGTCACCCTGTTAGCGGGGCTCATGCTGGTGTTCTTTTAGAGTGATACCAGGTACGTCTGTCTGATCTGCAGTCATGGCAGTCGATGCAGTGCAGACACACGCTTAGCCCTAAGCTATAAAGAGTCATTCTTTGAAAATAATTACCAATAAAAAAAAGATCTCTAAAACACAATGATCTAGCAGCAAGTGTCATTCCACAAGAGCACTGAAAAGCCACATTGACACTGTATGACACAAAGCAACAATAATGTCCTTAGTGCAGTCTTACAAATAGAGTGAAATCTGGAAGTCAGGACACTTCTATTCTTCCTAACTCTGTTAACGTTTTATTTGACCTTGGATAATTCACTGTATGTCTGTTACTGCAGGTTGCTGTTTCTAAATAATAGATAAAGTAATATTTACTGCTGGTATAGGTTTTAAGGCCTCATTAAGGGCTTTAAAGCTATACATAATCTTCCAGAGACTGTATTGTAACTCTTATTATTATTACATCTCTGGTTGTGATTAACACTCAATTAGCATTATTCTCATTCAACCTTATTTAGAGTTTTCATCTATTTTATTCTACCCGTTACTTTGGATTTTCCCCTAACATTAGACATTTTTTATGATTTTAATAGCTTTAGTAAGCAAACTTGTACCCTGCTTGTATATTCATACCATTCATACACCTAGCTCTCACCACAAATTATTCTCCCACCCACAAGAGAACAAACCACATAATCCACACAATTCAGATTTATTTAATAATCACAAATAGTTTGGCTTATGAATATTTCATACTGCCTCACTTTCACCAAGAATATAGTCAGGCTGAATAACCGTATCATCAGATTATGCAGCGAACAATGGAAAACATATGTTCTATGTGGTTTTTCTTAACAATTTGCTGAAGTGAGAACACCTGGCATGCTTAGAGGTAGGATGCAAAGGAATTGTCTCCTTTTGTATATGCACTCCAGAAATTTTAAGTAGCATCCCAGCTACAGTCATGTTTTTAACTTTGGGAGAATATATTAAAGAAAGGGTTTAAAGATTTATTTTTTAATTAATGAAAATATATTCATTTCCACTTGTGGTAAAAATGCACCTTGCATTCCTCAAATTGCTTTGTGGGTAGCATTCAGAAATGAAAACAAAGGCAATATCTTGCCTTCATGATATTTTGCTACTCCATTAACTGACAGATGGGAAACTGCCTATAGTTCTTGTGACAGCACAGGGCTGTGCATTGACATTGTTTGTGACACAGGCTCTCTGTGTTCATGCAAATGGAAGTGGGTCCACTTCTAAATGGCATTAAGAATCTCAATTTTAGCAGTAAACATAAATTTCATAAGTTCAACTAATTCTAGGAGAAGCCTTGCTGCCCATGCAATCTAGTTAGCAAGTTACAAGAATTGATCAGAAGAGTCATGCTTAGGGTTTTCCTGTAGCTATTTCAAATGTGCTAAAACTGTGTTTGTATTTCTGCTCATGCTCAGTAATCACAAAAGGCATTGTTGCAGCGAATTGTGTATGCATGTTCATAAATCCTAGTGATATCAGTAAGATTACAGCATGCCTATGGAAGTTATGCAGACAAATGGTGAGCTAGGACCAGAATTAATCAATTGGTAAAACAAAAAAGCCCCAAGAATTTAGAGCAGATTTTAGTTAGGGAAGGTAGGTGGTAAATTTTCAGACCAATACAGCTTGGTAAGAAATAGTTTGCAGAAGCACAGTCAAGTACAATAGCTAGTAAGAAACCCATTATCAGGTTTAACAGTTGAAGTGTGGGTGACCTCCGATGGTATCGTGTTGCTGCAATCTGAAGTGTTTGTGTTACAAGCAGAAAATCTGCTACTCAAGGGAGAGTGTTTGTGTGTGCGTGTGTTATAACTTGATGGTAAAATATAAATATAACACATACTTTGGGTTAATAATTCTGAGTGTTCTGATGATACAGGGGGAGAACTTGAAAAAAACCCATTCCTAAACGTTAATTGTTAAAAAATGTAGTCTCAGATAGTAATGCTGTTCTTCCTAAACTTAAACCACGGACGATATGAATATAATGCCTCAATGCATTTCTTCTAAAGATGGGTAATTGGAAAGGGTTGCTTTGCATAATGTTCTTGGTCCAGTGAATTACATCAATGGTTGGCTGAGAACATGGTAATGCAGAAAAGGACATGATAAGCCAGATCACATAAAATTAAATGGCATGCTGGAGACCCAGCCTAGCCTCACATAGCCCAGCTTAAGAACTCTCTCCCCTGCTGACTCCCATCAGTCTGTCAGTTTTCTCTTTAGGCCTGGTGTCTCCTCTCTCCAGAGCTTAATAAAATGACATTGCAGAAAAAGATGAGGAATGCCTTGTGAGGAGTCAACCCAACCCTTAACCCTCAGGCTTGTCCTGGTGCCAGCACTGCCTTCCCAGCAGAATCAGGAAAGTGCCAACTTGGGCAGCATCGCTCTGCCCTGAGCGCTCTCAAACAAGCTAATCATCGCTAAATCAAGCTAATCTGTCCATTAACAAATGGACTGATTCACCCACGTTTCCTTGCCACTGGTAAAGCCAGTGGTCAGTGGATCTGAATGTGCTTGCTTGCTGGTTTAGTTTCAGAGGCTTTCATTGTTTGATGAGCACTTTCTGCCCAGGAAACCTTTGGTTGGCAGTGACGAACTAAGAGCAGCCATAAAGAGCTGTCATGGTTTAAGCCTATCTGTATGTTGCATCTCTGCCTTGATGATCTGAGGTGTCATGGGCCCTCTGGACTAAAAATAATTCACCCTGATGTTGCCAATCTAAGTCCATCTGAGCCACTTCAATCTTAGCAGCTTTATCGACCTATTGATTGTTCTGATGTTCCTCAGTGGCCTGACTCTTGGCTACATGAGCATCTACGTGGCGTACCTTCACCACCAGGTTCTGCACCTAGGCAGTGATATCTTGCCACAGTGCAGCAGCTCAGATTGGTTTACCTCTGCGTTGCCAGTTGCTCTGCTTCCATTGTTGCAACCACCCCCACAGGGCGTTTGCCACC
>JANHGB010041049.1:0-21858 GCA_026283785.1 Coracopsis vasa | reverse complement strand
TCTGTAATGTGTCCATTAAACAAGCCTGACATTGTTATTTTCCATCTTTGACAATTGTTCCATTTTTTGCCAACACAATCTGGCTAGGATTAGGAAATGAAGTCATGAGCTGCAATCTATGGCAACCTGTAAAGCCCCTTACCTGAATAGGAAATGCAAAAGCTATTGAACAGCCTAAGAAAAATGAAAAGAGGGGAAAAAGTCCTGACCCAACCACACCAATAAAAAACACTGATCTGCAGATCTGACCTACTTCACTTAACTGTAGCTTTGTTAACTTCTAGCAGTTACTAAGAAAACTTAATTTAGTCTATAGTCCTGGATTGTAAAGTCACACACACAATGACTGATGACATTTTTTGTTACTGTATTTATGGTTTGGAGTCCCACAGTAAGCTGCAATTGCTATTTACTTTCATTCCACCTCCTTAAAGCACCCACTGGTGAGCAGACTGATCAGCTATTTGATTCTCTGAGCAATGATCTTTCCTGCACTCAGAATCACTGGGAGCTGCCATCATCGAGTGAACCAACTGTCTAACTTTTAAGTACTTCCTCATATTGCAGTTCTGGACTAAGCCTTAATAACCGTATAGACAGACTTCTTCCAACGTCCAGATGGTTCAGTGTGCTTTCCACACTGAGATCTAGGCATGTTCTGTGACCACAAAAATGCAGTCTACCCAGACCAACATGTTTATGTATTAAAAGGAACTTTTCCCATATACAGTGGGAATAACTGATGCCCTGTGGGTTTTTTCATTGCATCCAGAACCCTACCCACAAATGCAGATCTCTTCTGCACATTACCTCATTTAACATAGTGTTTCCAACCACTGCAGTTCGAGGAAATCCCTCAAGTAAATAGGTAATAAATGGTTTTCTCAAACCCAGGACAACTACTTACAGAAGTGTGTTAATGCTATATATTTAAGCCTTATTTAAAGCACTCAAATATAAACAAGACAACTTATTCCACTGGATGGCAACAGAATGCTAACTTGCTCACATTAAAGTTCATTTAGGACATGTAAGCATACAAGAAAAGTAAAAGTAATTTCAAGACCGTGCTGCAGTCCTGCCAATAACAAACCAAAAAATCTTATGAATTACTTATATGCTTCAGACAAGAAGAAACATGGAGCAAAATAAGTGCTGTTTCCAAATTAGCATGAGCACAAATTAAAGGTAAGATGATGCCCAGGTGGATAAAAAGAAACCCTACAGAATTGATATTACTTGTAAGTACCTTTTTAAAGCAAGAAGTCTAAGGGTCAAAGTACCTGGTGTCTGTCACCTGTCCTTATCCCTACTTAGGCAAAATAGTGATAAACCCCTAGATCATTCTCTCCAAAGATCTAACACTTATTTAACATACGGTAGCTGCAGCTATATGTACATCACGGTCCAGATCTTCAGGAAGCTATGAACTGTGGAAGAATTAAAACAGAATCATTTGGTGCACTAAACATAAGCATAGTAGTATTTGCAGAAAATTAAGATGAGATGGCAAATTAAGTGGAACTACATACAAAACAAAGCCTTAGCTCATTATATATACTTATTCAGTGTCAGGCTGCTAGGCTTAGTCTTAACAACATACCTGCGACACAGGGAGAGGAAAAGAACATTGTAAGTGGATAATGAATGGGAGGGTGCATTAGACTACTTATCCCTCCCATGAGATTACCATTCCCATCCATTTCAAACTGACAGTCTAAATGGCTCGGGTGTTGCATTGCTATGCCATTTAGTCCAATTGAACACTCGATGTTTAGCATACAAAATTCATGGGGCAACCTCCTCTCTACTTTTGCTTATTGCTTTCTTGCATTATATAAAATATTGAGTCAAAGCTCTTCTACTGATGAACTCAGTGCTGTGCCACTACTCAACTGAAGTTAACTCAATATGCAATTCATAAAATGTAGTATCCATTTTGTTATCAACAGGTAATTCCAGAGGCATGACAGATATTTCAAGACATCATTAGTTGATCATGAAGTCCCAGCTGGCTGCTAAATGGAAATAAGCCTTCTTCTTTTGCTATAAAAACACTTACAGGTACACTGTTTGCTTTAAAGAAGCACACAATAATAATTAACATATTGGGATCTTTTGCATAGTGTTCATGTGGGGAAATAATTATGTGAAACCAAATGGTCAGAGGCTACTCAGTTGGGAAAAGGTATCTCCATCAGAAAGGTCATTGCAGTGGCATCTTCAGATGATCAGGTGAGAGAGCCTGAGTTATTTTTTTGTTGAATTTTTACAATCCAGCTGGCCTGTGAATCCAATAGGAATATTTGAACAACCCACTGCTATTAGTTATCTTAAACTAAGTACAAAACAGCTCCCAGTCACCAAAACTGACCTTCAGAACCATGTTTGCATCTGTCCCTCTCTCCTGGACCCCTCTGCCTCCCCAAGAATTCCTGTTAGGCATGCTGCAATCACCTGTCTCCAGCCAGCCACTGCTTCCTCTGTATGGAGACCAGCTGGAGGATTCCTGGACCATGCATGGAAATGATGACAACTATGTGTGTGCAGACAGACACAGCTCTAACACCCAGCTGCACCACAACTGTAACTATATAGCAAACATGAACTTCATCCTTATGTCACAATTATACCTCAAATCCTGCAGCTCTTACCACACCTTTTACTAGATAAAAAACAATAATTACAAATCACAACTTTGAAGACAATTACCAGAGTGATTTTTTTTTTTTTTTTCCCTTTTGGAAT
The DNA here is from genome assembly GCA_026283785.1 of Coracopsis vasa. NCBI lineage: Eukaryota > Metazoa > Chordata > Aves > Psittaciformes > Psittacidae > Coracopsis > Coracopsis vasa. The sequence goes on along the minus strand of JANHGB010041049.1, from coordinate 19,110 downwards.
GTCCCATATGATCAGGAAGCCATGGCTCTCAGACACTCTTTACATTACTTTCCTACATGAACTAGCATTAGTCATTTATCACTTTAATATCACCCTACTTACAACACTGGTAGTTTTATTTTAAACTGACTTCTGTAGAGAATGTCAGGACAAAAGGAATAAGGAGCAGCCCCTGCGACTCAGAATGGTTGAAAAAACAAGTCTGCTTGGTTTTGCTGCTTGTTTTTTGGTTTTGGGGTTGGGGTGTGGGCTTGTTTGGGTTTTTTTTTCAAAGTGTGCATCACTTACACTTTTTGACACCGCCTTAAAAAATTCTGGAACCTCTAAAAGTACTTATCATGGAGCAGGAAATCTGAATCTATCTAAACTAAGTCCAGAAGAATATCAGATGAAAACACTGCAAACGTAAGGCTGAGCTGATCACTTTTCATCCAGCTGCCTTGTGACTTATTACCTGTATTTGTCCCTGTCTGAATAACAGCAAGATATATTCTGCAGACAAATGTTAGCATTTTCCACTCTTAGAGTTTTTAGCCTCCTATTCTACAGAAAAAGGAAAAAAAAAATTAAATGAAACAAAACCTGCTTGTCTTCAGGCAGTCACAATCACCTCCATAATTCTATAAATATCCTCTGCACAATAACTCATGGCATATACAAAAGCAATGACAAGGTCACTTACTATGAACAATTCATGATCGGTTACCCTGGCAACAGAAATATGTGGCAACAAGGGAAAAAGGCACAGTAAAAATTATAGGATGTTTCCATTATGTAAGCGACTCCTGTGATTTCTCCAGAAGGGTTTACCTAAAAAGTCTCAGACTCCAGATGTTTCTCACATTCTTTATTTTTGCAGAAGCAGCAACTTCACTTTTTTCAGTGGAGTTACTGTAAATTTATGCTGGCATAAGCAAAAAGAAAACCAAACATGGCTGATAAGACTTACATTTTAAACAATGTTGTCTCAAAATCTAACATGAATTTGATCCATCTATACGGAGGAGTGTTGTCTTAGGAGCTGGAATTTCTAGCTCACGTTCACTGTTAGGAGCAAGTCATATCTAGTACACTAAGATGTGCATGTCACAATGGCTATCCAAGTTTTCAAAAGGACTTGTGCAATTAATGTATTGCATTAATGTATATAATAACATACAATTAATGTACTAATGTATCAGGACCTTAGAAACTGACTTTCAAACTGGAGGTTCAGTAGAAGCAAAGGTTCTCTGGAAAACTCATGGTGCTGGAATGCCTCTTCCACTTTGAATCAATCCGTAAAGTAGAAGTGAGCTCCCACAGCACAGGATTTATAACAAGAGTAGCTAGTCAGTATTTCACCAATACAAACTCAGTCTTGACAAGTACTTACTCAATAATAACTATGCTTCTTCTGAATGACGTAATCAAAACAGATCCCACAGTATGTATGTGTCTTGCTATATCAGAATGAGAACATGGTCATCAAAATGCTCCAAGTCTATGTCCAGAACAATAAATGACAAGAAAACCACAGCCCACTCACATCTCTCATTGCAAAAAGCAATGTCTTTGAGGTACCCAGGAAATGAGAAACTTCAATAAGGTAGTAGAGACCACAGTTAAGAATCCATAGATGAGTGATTGCTGTTGTGCTGTCAAAAACCCTCTTCTGTATTAGAGAAAAGATAAGCTTGCATCCATCACTTGCATATGTAAAGCACCATGGTCCTTGCAAATCAGGAATGAAGAATTTTCCATGTCTATCCATCAGTATTTTCCTGTGGTGTCCCTCTCCAGCTGCCTCCAAGACAACTATCATGTCAAACCATATTGCTGAAGTAGTAACAGGTATCACTAAGCGGCAGACCTAAAGATGCCATAGCCTGCATGGCTTCCAAAGCTGGTATCACACAATCTGCCTCAGCAAAGCGTAACTGGAAACTCACAGTGAAGAAATAATTCATTTAATTATAGCAAGCAGAAAAAGAAAAATGCTTTGTGGCATGATCCAGTTTGAAATAATGTGAAAGAAGAGAACTTAATTTCTCAAAGCACACGATATTGCCATAAAGAGGCATGACGACAATTTGATCTTGGTAAGAAAGAAAGAAAGGGACTCTTAAGATACTCTGAGTTCTGTAGCTTTTTTGAGAAGTCTGGACACTACACAGAATGAGTGACAGTTAAAGGGAGCTTATAGCACATTAATACTGCAGCAAATAAAACTTTATAGGGAGAGATACACTGTGAGTTTAATATGCAATAAGTACTACTTACATTGAGGAAAGTATCATCTTAGCTCCAATGTGGCAGAAAAAATATTTCTCAGCTTACAAAGAACAAACACTACGCTTGTTGAAGACTATAGACATCTTTACCTTCCCAAAGTAAAGAGAGAAACTGTCTTGAAATTAGCAACAGATTCAATGTCCCAGTATCTTTAGTAAGAATTTCCTACTTTTCTATTAATGTAGGCTGTTTCCAGTCTTTTATTCTTCTTTATGAGGACCTGTATTCCAAGATGAAGTCTGCAAATCAAGCCAGTATTAATCCTTTCCATAAACCACTGCAAAACCCAGAGATTACAGAAACTTATTTACTACATTACTTATGTAGTCCAATACTGAAATATGACTTTGGAAACAAATGGCACACAGAAGAATTTTGCCTCTGTTGCTTTTCAATGGCTTTTCAGTAATTTTAAAGATGCCATTAATGTGTTTCTAATTGCTGTCTTTCAAATTTGATCCAAAATCTATAATGTAGTAGGAGAGCTCACTATACAGGGTGAATTTACCGAAAGATGTTCAAAGAAATGGAAAAACTGACAGTGCAAAAATGCCGAGAAAATGGCTACATACATACAGGTTAAGCTATTTTAGCCCAATATAAGATCAAGACAACACAGAAATACCCATAGCAAGGGGTAACCATAACTTTCACTATTCTGAAATGAAAGTGAAATGCAATCAAAGACATTACTATGGATAGAAAAAGCCTAATAAATCACACCTTGCAAAAACAAAACTGTATCAAAGTAAACTGGCTTCAGGATTTTTTTGCTGCTTAACTTGGAATGATTAGACATATGTTCAGAAGAGGAAAAACACAAAAATTGTTATTTACAATCCAAAATAAATGAATTACTATTATATGGCATTAACTTATACCATTAAAACTACCCCAGTTATGCTAAGTGGATATAAATTTATAATATAAATAATTATAACAGCATGCATAATGCTATAATGCAAAAAAAGTAAAATTATTTTGGACGATACTCTTGAATGAGTGCATATTCTCCATAATTGCTTTTTTAATATACATAGGAATTTACACTGAAGATCCACATCAGAAATAAAAAGCATCTATTCTGATAATTTCCTAAGTAATACTCAAATTTTAAAATAGATGCTATGTTATAGAAATGCCTCTACACTTTCCAGCCAGGCAGGTTTTACTGCTTAAAGACACAGTACAAAAAAAAGAAAACTGAAAAAGGTAAGTAAAGACAACGGCAATAACTAAATTCCTAAACATACTTCACCACCTGAGCTACTCTTAATTCTCAGTTCTCATGTTATTCTCAATATTGTTCTGAAGTTTCTATATAAGAGTATATATAACCACAACCTTGTCCAAGGGCAGATTAAACTTTTCAACAAAAAATGCCCCCCTTGTTCAGCAGAATATTCTCAACTGTCATAATTAACAAGAGCAGTAAGATTATTTATTTTATGCTCCTCAAAGTGTGGAACGGCCCAAGCCTCTATAAAATAACTAATGTTGATCCCTTTTATTTCAGACAGAAGAGACAGAGATATGAAACAAGAACCGCCTAAAAATTCTACTGTAATCTCCTAAAAACTCTGCTTTTAGAAGAATGAAGAAGAAACTTTCTGTTTCATTGGTTGGTTTTTGTTTTTAAAATATTAATTTTTAAGTCTATTCCATGATAAGGAAAGGACTGAATCTTAATTCTCAAACTGCTGAGCTAGAAAGACTAGAATTACTAGTGCTTCACATTTTAATTTGCAAGGTTTGCTAACTCTGCCACTCCTGTCAGAGATGCCACACTTGCACTTCATAAAGGGAATTCCTAAAAATAGGCTTATTCTTCCATTACCAGGAGACAAAGGGAGAAAAGCCCTCACACTGGCTGCTAACCATTTTATTTGCTCTTAGCTCGTTCTCCTAAAATGTTCCACTGACAGTACATAACTGCAAGGACTTGATGTTTAGGCCATGTCTGCCCTTTTGAATATCCATATCAGTTACAAAGAGCAAGCCCATGAAATGTGAAAATTCCCTTCCATTTCTTTCACCAACATAAAGATCACAAAATTAAATAATCAGAAAATTATGTTCAGTCAGATGATTTTATCAAAATGGAGATTTGGTCTTCAACTGTGGAAGAAGGTGGAAGTTTCATCTCCCCCTAATTAAGGATTTAGATATATTTATTTTTTTTTATAATCTAGTGTTTCATCAAATATCTATAAATCCAAATTAACTCCTGGTCTCTTCTAACTATTTAATACCAGATACAAATTAATTAGATACTACAAGTTGCATTTTCTCTATCAAAAAAAGAAAAACAAAAATAATACAAGTTTTCAATTATTTACAACCCTTGAAAAGAGAAGTGTAAGCTAATATATATTTCATTACCTATCTTTTTGTTTCTTCTTTTATACAATGTTTCTGAAATAATTCAACATCAAATTGAACTCAAAGTACTACAATCAACAAACAAAACCACGATTTTCTCTCTGTTATCTCAATCCATTTAAAATGTCAGTCCTGAATTCATATTTAATAGCAAGTTCTACATACAGGTAAAGTTCAGTTCTGTTTTTCTCTTATGTATTAATGCAAATAGTCCTAATGACCCATTACAGATATTGCCTTCAGAATTCTGAAGCGTGCAAAGAATATCTAAATTTTTCCTCTTTTGTCTTCAAAATATTGGGGAAATATTTACCATAGACACTTCTCTTTCTCATGCTAAAAGCCATCCTGGTCAATAGGTTCTTGCAGTGCAAGGTATTTGCAGCATTACAGCAGACTTCACACTGGTAAAAAGCCACACCGAAAACATATCACAAAACACACAGTCATCTGTCACTATAAGTTATCCAATTGTAACTACAGGGGGTATTTTTAAGCAGGCAGAATGTAATTGCCTACTTGGAATTCTGCCAAGACACCGGAGCTAATTATTTTTTAAGGATGAATTTAGTGCTTGCATGAAAGCTGATGGATCAATAGCAGAAGATTATGAAGTCGGTTTATTCACAGACTAGGAATGGTGCTAGCTGTGGTGATGCAGAGCTCCCTACTGTGCCCTGACAATATACCATTTTCCTAAAATTGGAGGGGGATATGCATTAGAGAGAGACTGTTCAACAACCTCTGCTTTTAACAGAAACTGCCAGCAGTGAGCATCAGCATGTGTACCTTTCTGCCCAGACTCAAAATAGTGACCAAACTACCATCTTCCAGTCAGAAACTACTGTCTTATCTTGCCAGAACTCAAACTAATAACTTACATTCTTAACATGCATATCATATTGAAGGGAAAACGTTGAATTTAAACATGTCTAAAGTATTAATTTAGTACTAAAGGAGAGTGCTAACAATATTATGTCAAATTAACTGAATTAGCCTGTATTGTATTACTGATCAAGATGTAAAAACAGTTTCTAAGATTTCTCTGCTGGCTGTTAGATGTTTTAGAAGACCAAGTATCAGAAGGAAAAACTAATTCAACTCTCAGCTGTATAACATTACAGCCTAAAATTATACATCCTGCATGTGATATGCCTATCTCTTCTTTCACGATCTACTGACTGTTCCACAAGAGTCACATTAATACTATGAAGGGAAGGAAAATTTAAGTCTTTCTGGCTTTGAATCTGAACCACCATTATCACAACAGAAACATCATTCATGATCACCCTGTAGCCACATGAAGTATGTATTTATTTTAGAAGAGAACAATTCCTCCCCTGTACCTCCAGTATTAAACTATAAAACTGATACAAAGAAACTTAGCAAGCAATTAGTCAACTATATAAAATAAAAATACAAATATGTGGCATATACAAATATACTCCGTCCCTGTCTGGGGGAAACTAGATGCATGGTCAGCACAGGTCAAGTAATAATAAAAGCAACACTTTAGATGCTGAAAAAAAAGCTTTGTTGTTTCAGTTGGAGACAGAGAAGGCTTTTTTATTTTTAAAAAAATTTTAAGTGCTTTTAACAAAATATAATAGAAAACATATCATTAAGTATAATGTTTTCAAATAAAAATGTTCTCTGAATTAATACTGCAAGCTCTAGAAAAATAGAACTGGTTTGTTGGTTTTGGGTTTTTTTTTTCTGTTACAGAAATAACAGGAATAGAAAAACCTTCAAATATAAATTAAGGAGAAAAGATTAAATAACAAAAGCTGAATATCAGCCTAAGGTTGCATGTTTTGTTCTACAACACAATGTTACAGCTTTTCTACATTAGAACTAAGAAGAAAATGTAGGAAGTGACATTGAATAAAATAAACCTGACTGTACAAAGCAGAACCATATGGACAACAAACATCGTGATTAACAAGGTTTAAATTCAGTATCTTTACGGTCACTGCACAGACCTCAACTGCTCAAAGACAAGGCATAAATAAGTGACAGCATTCTTCATCCACTGTGACGAAAATCAGCAAGATGGAACCATGAAACAATTTTTGCAAGTGGCTAATGTAACTAGACAGCAGCTGAATATTAGCAGTTATGATTCCTGCCTTGGATGGGATCTCTGGATGGAAATTAGAGGCAATACAGCCAAAGAGATTACTGATGCAGCACATCCCTCCCGCTGCCTGTGCATGAGATTCAGGTCTGCCATGCAGAGGTCAGGGATCTATTTCTAGATCCTTCAAAAACAACTGCACTACACTCCGTCTACAAGACAAGGGAATTGGTAATGCTTGCTTTTTAATGGTGGTGTGAAAAGCACAACTATTTTGTCTCTAGTTAAAGAGAGAATTTAGGGACTCCTGGAGCTTTTCCTCTCTCAGGTAGACACACAGCATGGACAGAAAAGCACCGCCCTCTGTCCTCGTTACTTCTGGCCTTGGGAGAAAGTGCTGCCAAGCAACTACCACAGTGTCCTCCGGTTTTCATTTTGCCAGCATTCAACTGCCACCCTTTCTCCTGTACCACTGGCTTTGGATTGACAAGGTGTGGTATCAGCACTGAGTCAGAAATGACAATGACCTAACCTGAAGCTAACTTGGTATCAGTTTCTTACCCAACTAAAGAGCATCTGAACACACCACATCATCTACGCAGTGCAGGATGGTTACAAAATACAATTATGCAGTTTTGAAGTTCAATGGTAAAAGACAGGAAAAAAGGAATAAAAAATAAAAAAGAAAATCTTATGTCTTCATATTACAAAATGATCCAACATTGCCATCACAGAATCTGTGGGGTTTCTTCAAAGCTGTATTTCTGATTTGTTTTAACGTTGGCAGTCACAAATTAATCAGTCACTCATGTGACTGTGTATGCAGTTAGAGATCCATTTCACTGCATTTATTCATTGATGCAAAGTATTTTGGCTACAATTTCAGTTACATCCTACTCTACAACAATGCCACTATGACATTTGTGTCTGAGTTTTTCCATGCAGTTATTTTTGATTCTTAAAATCCAAAATCTGGTTTTCTCACCACTGACAGTCGTAACTCCTCACCACTGGCAGCTGTGTAATGCTCCATAGATGTCATCAAAGAGGGTAGAGAAACCTGATGAATCTGTTGTAATTATTCAAGAGCTAAACAAATTATCTTGAAAAGCTCAAATTACTTCAGAATCAAAAGAATAAAGGCCAGATTCAATCACTGTAAAGCTCTTTCCTCTCTTTCTGGGCTGCATTTTTGAGACTCTTTAATATAAACCTAAGTAACCACAGCTAATGAAGTCTTATTTATTGTACACTACCAATAATACAGAAATTAAGAAATCACTTTTTCTTTTACATCTTTTTTCTTCCCACTTATTAAGAAAAAAAACAAAAAACAAAAACCAAAAAAACCACGAAGTTGTTTGTGCATTGCAACCTCACATTAACATTTAAATCACACCAATGTTTCCACTAGCAACTGCTGCCAAACCTGTACTGTCCAGTAGCTTTTTAAAGCAAGTCAAGATGTAGCAATGATGATCTAAACTAAGGTGTTTTTTTATTTTTCTTCTCATAAAAGGCTTTGTCCAGCACTGCTGAAATTAAAAGGCAATGGAAGCAGGATCAAGATGAACATGCATCTCTAAGACTAGTACAAACAGAAGAGAATCAACTCTTGAAGAATGAAAACCAGACCTCACAGATGTTCCATTTAGTTCACTTTGTAAAGTGACAATTTACATTTCCTTTCTAAAGAAAACATCTGTGGCAAAGGTTTAAATTTCCTTCTCTCTTTTGATTTTAATTCACTCTCCTTTTCTTAAATGTCTGACCAAACAATATAGGGTTTTTTCCTCACAGCCAATAATGACATACTGCAAGTAAAAACAAAATTCTTCAGCAGCACGGCATCATTAGAAGTAATTTATATAACTGCTATAGATGACTGAGTCTAAAGAGAATTACAAAACATTGAAAACCATGAACATCTATTACAAAGTACAGACTTCTGTCTCGTCCCCTCTCTCTCACCCCCCACAACTTACTTGAAGGCTGAATTCAGTCTGTCCTCCTATTAACTCATTCACTAATAACAAATTGCAGAAAAGAAATAAAGTACACGCAATTGTAGCACGCAGTCATTCACAACTTTCATATCTATTAATACATGCCAGATTAAGAAACATAAAAGGTAATGTGACTCCTTCCATTTCCAATCTTTTAGCAACAAGGGTTTACAATGATGTAGTTCTTCCTACATATAGATTATATACAAAAATACATACATATTTCTATTAAAATTTGTCATGTATGTCTACTGAAATCCCTTTCTGATTTCTGAACATCTACAGAGATACTACCTACAGCTTCACATTCTCTGATGTACATTTCTCCCCCCACCCCCAACCCCCCCCCAAGGACAGTGGCTACAGATTCTTTGAGGATTTGAAAACCCAAGTGCTCTTCTTCCCCCCACATTCCCACAAATTGTACATCAGTATGCGGTTAGGGCACACATCCAGTAACTCAGAAATCCAGGTTGAATTCCCTTCTCTGCTCAAGACACAAAAATAAATAATTCCACCTATAGCCTCCCAGGAGACAGCTCCTAGCTACACAGCTTTTCTATGAAAATATGTGCCACTTTTCCTGTTACAGTGTTCTACTTTGCTAGAAAAGAAGAAAGCTGTGATGAAGAGTGTCCTGGGTTCAGCAGTAGCAGTCATTCTTCTTCTTAGTAGCTGGTGCAGTGCTGTATTTTTGGCTTTTAGCCTGGGAACAGCACTGATTAACACTGATGTTTTTAGTTGCTGCTCGGTAATGTTTACTCTGAACAAGGACTGAGTCTCATGCTCTGCCACGGAGGACACCTGACTCAAATTAACCAAAGAGGTATTCCACACTACAGCACGCCATGCCCACTATATAAACTGGGGGCAGTTACTCGGGAGGGCTAGATCACTGCTCGGGTAAGGCTGGGTATCAGTCGGCAGGTGGTGAGTGGTTGTATTCTCTTCCCTTGTTATCCCCCTTATTATTATTATTATCTGTGGTAGCACTAGTGGTTTGTGTTATACCTGAGTTACTGGACTGTTCTTATCTCAACCGTGGGAGTTACATTCTTTCGATTCTCCTCCCCATCCCTCCAGGAGCAGGGGGAGGAAGTGGGGGACTGAGCTAGTGGCTGCATGGTTCTGGGTTGCCGGCTGGGCTTAAACCACAACAAAGACGCACTCTGAAAGACAAAGGTACAGCAGAAAATGCTACTACCTCAATAGCCAGAGTACCATGTTCTAGTTGCCATCTCTTGACTAAAATCATCAGATACTGCACAGATTTATCCTGAGAAAAGGGACCAACAACCTTCTCTGTCCTACAAGACATGATAGCAACTCCACAAAGTCACACTTCTTCCAGCACTTACTGGCTCACCATACAAAATGAGGCACCCCCTCAAAAACCCAAACAGCAGCATTTCAAGCTAAGCTGACATGGCTTCAAGAGGAAGAGGGGAGTGCACCACCTTGACTATTAGGAACCTATGAGATTTAGCATACCTCTGTGGAAAATTATGATGAGAGTTTAACATTCTTCCCCCAACAAAAGGTGGGTACACCTTCCATCCACTCCCTGGACAAATATTCAAACCATTTGGCTGCACTAAGAACAAGGACTGCAAAATCACATCCATTTCTGCCAGCCAGATATAGAAAAAAAGAACATGCCAAAACAGTCCTGGAGGTGAAAGTTTCTGAGAAAACCAATAATTTAGTTACGTTGTGTGCACAGAAAATTCTGCCCCAGCTCCACTACCTTAAGATTTACTTAAAAAACTGCCTAGATTTTTATTCCCAGACGGGCACAGATGTAAAATCACTGGGGTTGAGGTTGGACTAGACGACCTTTAAAAGTCCCTTTCAACCCAAACTATGCTGTGATTCTATGATAAAATTCATACACATCTCAAAAATATAGCAACTTCTCAGTATGCCAAGAGAGACAATTTTAGGCACCACAGGAGAGTTAAGCTAATCCTTATTTTTTAAAGTAAAATCTGGAAGCCTGAGACTAAGATGCTTTGAGTCTGTCCGTATCACAGTTCAGGGACCTAAAACTTTTATGGATGTTTTTCCAAGAGTATTAGCCATAGGTCTGCATGAAAAATTGGGATCAGTGGAAGAACCCAGGTCTAAATCTGAGGGTGGGGAAAAAAAAAAAAAAAAGAAAATAAAATTAAGGAAAGTTCTACCTATGACAATTTTATAATTAAAATTAACTTAAGACCTACTTTGAAAGGAAACGAAGAGGTTATTTGTACTGTATTTTTAACTGAGCATATGACAGTATATGATGCTACAGGTTGTAGCACAGAAAGCATATTTATTAACCCTAAGCTTGTTTAAAAAGAGAAAGGATTTGGATCCTCAGCTAGCAAGACTCCAACCAAAGGTTTGAATTAAAAATAAAACAAAACAAAGTGTACAGAACAATATGCCCCAGTTATTTTATATGCTTAAGAAGCAACTGTTCCCTCACCTGAACATCTATTGTTCAGACTGAACCTGACAACTCAACTTCTGTTTTGTGGAGCTCCATCACAGAGAATCTGCTGCTAAGGCAATAAACACTGAGGGGATTATGTACAGCACATAATCATTTATACCAGAAATTTGGAAAATCAACTCCCCGAGAACTAAATTGTCCTTCATCAGTAAACACAAGGGGAAATCTTTATAATGTTATACCCACTACATAACAATCTTTTTTTACTCTACCATCAAATTATTGCATATCTCTTCAACTCTAAAATTACAGTTAAATGCCCTCCAAGTGGTGAGAAGTGATCCTACGAAACACACATTATTTAGACAATGAGACTATTATCATATGGTGCTGATACATTTTAATTTTGGTATGTTACCTACAGGAAGTACTTCAAAGCAAATGAGGGAAAAAAAAAAATCATAAAAGAGCACTCTACTAGGAGACTTGTTTCTGACTTAACCTGACTAATAATCTGGAGGACCTGTACCCCTACTAGTACGTACATCTATTTGTAATCTAATTTTCTGTACAATATTTGAAACTTCTTGCTCTCCACTTTTGTAGCTGCGGGACACAAATATTTTATTCTAAAGAAAATATCAGGTTTTATGACAAATTCTCTGTAATTACATTAATGTGACCTCTATCCAGTAAACACCTAAGAAAAAAAAAAAAAAAAAACACAACCTTGTCCTTCAGATCCATCTCCTCATAGACATCTTACAAGATACACTCCTCCACAGTTACTCTAATTTAATGCAAGCATAAGTGGAAAATTGGGTAGAAGACACTTAAGTTCATATTTTACAAAGTTCTAATTACATAGGCTTCTTCTGGGTCTTTGAAAGTACATTATTAGCATTTAAAGATTGAAATCTGTTACTTTATTTGTGACTTCTCTGTGGTAGGCTATTGGTCTGGAATGTCATCTTTTCTACATAAAGTAACTCATCACACATGTTAATCTACAATACTAAACTTGTAAATAACCTATGTATTTAAACCAATATGTATTTAAAACAAATAGCATCAGAACATATCCTGTACCACCATCACTTTGCAATCTCATTTACTTTTTAACACAATCCACTGTAACTGGGCTGGTGGGAAAGGAAGTTATTTGTTTTCTGGAGCAATCAAAAATTCTGGGAGCCTTATAACATCAAATTATACATCAGCTTTTTACAAAATTATTAACTACAAACTGATAAAATATCCTATCTGTACTTAACCGGTATCCAAACCTTCATAAGATCCTTGATGCACATTTTCTTTTATTTTGAAAATACTGCACAAAGGTTAGTAAACCCTAAAGGAGCATGCTTATCATCTGGTATTACTTTTATCTCTAGCTTTTCTTGATGTAAACAACCAACAAAATGCAAACGCACTTGTGCTCAGAGCGCCTGACTCCTCACATTACACTGCCCTACTTTCCTGAACTCTGGCAGAGAAGAACAGATAAAATACACACAAATTTACATTCATACTCACTCAGCTGTTGCTTATGTTCAGTACTTTAGCTTGGGGGAACCCAGTTGAGGTCCTGATTCAGTGAAGCACATTAGCACCCCATCCAACCCTAAAGTGGGGTCTCGGAATTCTTAACCACATGGGAAGTCACTGCATAAATAAGCTGTCACTTTCAAGAAGTATTGTAAAAAGTAAAAATTTCCACATTTAAAAGCATGCTTTTATCATGCCTTGTTACTGTTCTTGAAGATGTGCACTGGAGCAGAAGCAGTACTGACATTAGAAAACTTACCTTGAGAATGTCTCTGGCTACAGACCATCAACCTGCCTCTTCAGATGGTGTTAGCCAATGTAGCTTCACTAGTATCTGAGAAACTACAGGCTGGTTTACACTAGCTTAGAGTCAGAGTATTCGAAGGTTAGTCTTGCCGTTTTCTCTTCCACTAGTGTACAGGAAAGAGCAGGTTTGGCCCTATGTTCCACTTGGCAAGTCCATAATCAAGAGCAAACAAAACTTTTCAGATATACTACTTTAACACTGATCCTCTCTATTCCCATATACAAAACATTACTTGGGCCATGCAAATGTAATACTCAGCTTCTGTTTCTGTGGTGCAGACATCTGAGGATCAGCCCACGCTCTTACTATCACTCTGTAAATGTAGCTAGAGAAGTTATGAAGGAGGTTCTATGAGGAACAGCTCAGCCAGACTTCCTTACATCCTTTTCTTTTTAGGCTTAAAATGAGCAATACCTCCAGTTTTTAATATTTTATATTATAGTTTATATACACCAGGTTAAGTTAACAGGGAAGATAACTAAAGTCACAGTGTATTTTTTACACTTCTGAAGGGATTTTATATTTAAAAATATTATTAAAATATGTTCTACATGCTGTATAATCTAAACCACAATCCTAACACTCAGGGTGGTTGATTAACTGGCTTTCTTAAAAACCTTAACCATGTATTCAGCAAACAGTTAGAAGAAAGTTAAATTCATTTAGTCTTCCTTAAGTTTCTTATTTTTTTCTTTTACCATTCTTGCCTACAATGCCTGCCTAAGGCTGTTGATCAGTTCTATCTCAAGAAACAGCAACCTAAAAATAGCTCTTCTTTCTAGCAACAGCGTTCCAAGAAGCTCAGTAAAGTCACACTACGTTTTTGAGCTTGCCAAGCCTACTAGCAGCACCAGAATACTTGAGTTGACTGTTCAGCCCAGGAAGCAAGTACTGCACCAGTTTTAGTTCCCACACTATTCACTTTTCCAAACTTTGGGGCTACATTTTTTTTTCTTACACAGATCACAGAATCATAGATCAGTTAGAGCCAGAAGGGCGCTTAAAGATTATCAAGTTCCATCTGCCCTGAAATGGGCAGGGACACCCTTCTACTAGACCAGGCTGCTCCAAGCCTCGGCCAACCTGGCCTTGAGCATTGCCAGGGATGGGGCAGACACAGCTTCTCTGAGCAGCCTGTGCCAGTGTTTCACCATCCTCATAATGAAGAATTTTTTCCTAAGATTGAATCTAATCTCCCCTCTGTTAGCTTAAAGCTATTTCCCCTTGACCTGTTAGTACATGCCTTTGTAAAAAGTCCCTCTCCATATTTCTTGTATCTTCAATCATTTTTGAAGTGATTATTCAACTACAGTTGGTAGCATTCAGTTTCCATACACTTTTTTCTTTTTCCAAGTTCTGAATAACGAAGAAAAAAAGTGTGAACACATATAAATACACACATGTACATACATATAACTGCCTCTCATCTGAAACACCAGCAGAATTAGATGTAGATTTCTGCCTTGAATCTAAAGCCAGACATAGCTGTGAATAGGACATCCCTGCTTTTTTCAATCACCAAAAATACTTTGAAACCCAGTGAAACAGGACGCGGAGGGAGGAGGTTAAGCTTACTTCCAGAATATCTTTAAAATAGCTTTTTTGCATGAAAGACTGTACAAGAAAAACCTAGAACAAAATTTCTCATACATCTGTAGAAATGAAGTACTGCATTTATCTGAGACAGAGTGCCCAGTAAAGCAGGGCTCCTGTGACGCAGATTAATATACTGGGTCCATGCAAGCTAGCCAAGCCCTTACTCCATCTTTGTGAGAAAGCAGATAGATGCAAATGTCAAAACTTATTTAGAAACATTAAAATCTTCCAAAGAGAAAAATACTAAGCTTTGTAACAATGTTTTTGTCTTCGTTAAAGACAAAACTTCTGAATCCAAACTTAATTCTTGTTTTCAGCTGATTGCCTTGAAACAACACCTACCTACCTACCATTCCATGTAGCCTGAAAGATCACCAGTCCAGGACACACATGCAACAGCACTGCAACATGCGCAACTGCAAACAGTTTTATGGTTTTATCTTCGCTCATCACTGAAACATCAGATACTAAAAATCTCACACACACCATTACACTCTAATTACATCCATCCTCCTGGGCAAGAGAAGAAAATACTTAAGTTTAGATTTTTCTAACAATTTCTGATGTCTTCACCCAAACATCCATCCCGTTCCAAGCCCCTTCCTTTGTGTAACATCTAACTTTTGTTTTGCACAGAAAACAGAAATCTAAATGCTATTTTTGTACCCAAGAGGCTGACAAAACATTTTATGACAGAAGGCAGCACATAATATCTGTATTACATCCGATGTGTTGTAACTGAGGGGGTAAATTTCAGAAAGCTTGAAAGATAAAACTGCTACTGGGAGAACAACCACCTCTTATTACTACCTGGTTATCTCCCTCATTAAGAAATAAAAAAGGGTTGTTGCAAACAAATCCCAAATGAAAACCAAAATGAGATCCAGTATACCCAAAAGAAAAGAGATGGCAACAGTGAAAATTTCAGGACCTACCCAGGAATTTTCTCTTATGCTTTTTACAAAGTCTAGCACTTTGATGCCTCAATCAAATATGCCCTTTCTGCCACTACTGTAATATAAATAACATTTTCCTTCAGTTCCAAAACATATTTCCATTAATACAACAAAAGGAGAATGTAGAGCACAGACACTGATATTAAATATTTAACTTTCTATCTTAACAACCTTTCTTTTTTGTGTTTCTTGCTTCTGCTTGAGGCTAAATAGTAAGGCCAACTCATGAGGCAAAGCTAGTATCAGTCCCTATATATTATTTATTCATTTCAGACATACCAATTCCACCTCTGTCTCTAAAGTCAGATGTTACTTCATACTAAAGCTCTTTCATATCAGAAATCTAGAATTCTTATCCTGTTAAGAAACCAAAACTTGTACATTTTAGGCGTTCAGCAGTACATATCATAAACTCTAAGTATAGGGGGACCTTTGATCTTAAGGAGGTAAATGAGAAATGAATACATGATTAATTTTACACTCCCTTTATAGAACATTTCTGATAATAAATTCCTGATAGCAAATTTAACATACTCAATCCTTTTAAGTGCTTGTAATTCTTCTTGAATTAAGAAATATGCTACTCAATTCCTTTGCTTCCAGCTGGTCACAAAGAGAAACCACTTGTTTCAAACACCCTAGCTCAGCCCTCTGTCATACATAGTTACAGCTGCAATAGACACTTGCAAATTACCACTTTCTTAAACAAGGCTCCTTTAGCTGCACACATTTATCAGGAAAAAATAAATTGGTGACACTTTCAGAAAAGGCTGCTAGAGATTTACTGAAAACAATGCTGAAAATCACTCCTAGCAATATTACCAGAAAACCTAGTTTTGCTCTTCAAGTATTATGAGCACTTCAACTTGGGTTGGATTGCCTTTCAAACCACTGCCTGACCTTGACAGGCTGTTCCAGAATTGCCTGACAACTAAATTCCAAAGTTGTTGCTTCCACTGCATGGGACTACAAAAGAAACACTTCACGTAATTTGAAAGTACACTCAAAAGAGAAACCTGAGGAAAATATTAATCTGTTCCCGCCTGTAGGGAAATTCCCCTCTGTCAGTGTAGAAGCCTATGAAACTCACCCCCCTCAACACACAATGTCAAGATCTTTGTATAGCGAAGCTCTATGTTATGAGAACTGGCACAAATATAATTTAACCATCTAGGCCTGAAGGAAAACATTTTGTTCCATCTTGCCCAGAGACCTTTCACTTTATGTAGTTACCTGTAACTAAGCAAGGTAAAACCTTTCCATCAGTAAAGATGCATTAAAAACTCATTCTGGCAAAGCACAAATGTTCATTTAACTCCTTTTGTAGTCAACTTCCCCTCCCTCTCTTGAAGGTTCACAGGTAGGCCGACTATACTCCTTACCCAAACTGCCCACCCCCTGCCTAAGTGCATTTAAGAGATGTTATATTATGTTACAGAAACACGTATCGTACATTGGTTCATCAGATTTTATGCAAAAATGACCATTCCTACACTCAAATCTGGACTCCTACACAGAAGTTTTATCCCTAGAGAGGTTAAAAAAAAAGAATGTTGTCGATACCTAACAGCATCTAACAACAGAAAGGCTTAAAGCAGCATATGGGTTTTAATGCAGTATAATATTGGTTTGAATATCCAGAATCACTAATGCAACTGTGGACAGTGACTTATAATGTCAGTATTACCGTGTTATTACACCCTCTGACAAACAAAAAAAAACAAACAAAAAAAAAAGCATTTACTAACACACTTGGCAGAACAATCTGTTTAACACAGGTATTTTTCCTTTAACAGTCTGCCTTTTTGCTTAAATACCACTTGTTTTGCTTTGCCAACTAAACATAGTAAGAGTTTAGTGTTTATACAGAGTACATTGGAAAGTCAGGAGCTTATTTAATTGCTTTTGTAGCCAATTTCCCTGCCTCTCAAGGCTCATTAGCCAGTCATCTAATCATTCTATACAATAATGCATCCTCTGTGTTTCCTTCTTGAGTTCAGGAATATATCTTCGTCTGTGTTTCCAACAGTGGTGTCCTTCAGCTGCAACCTTTCTGAGAGTTTTCTGACTGGCTGCCAATGTTACTATCTGTTCCACACGAAGGTGGATTTCCCCAACATCTATTACTTCTGTTCTACCGTATACTTAGCCATCTGGCAATAATGCAATATAAAAAGACTGCTGTTTCAGGTAGAATCTGTATGGCTTTGCTAGTAATGGGTTTTTGCACCTGTCCGCCTTGCCATTTTACAAAGATGCCAGAAATAAATAACAGAATACTACTGTACGCCCTTCCAACTACAGAATCATACTTGCAGTTAGGATGAGGCTGAAGGAAGTAATAGAGATGAGAAGGCAAGGTGAACTTGTGGAATACCTCTAAGCTTTGGAGTACCACCGAGCTACGCGTGAAGCTGTATCTGAATTTCACAACTCAACACTAGGTCCAGCCCTATTTAACATCTTCATCAAATCACAAAATCACAAACTGGTTGGGTTAAAAGGGACCTTACAGATCATCCAGTTCCAACCATCCTGCCACAAGCAGGGGCAC
Organism: Coracopsis vasa; assembly: GCA_026283785.1. NCBI lineage: Eukaryota > Metazoa > Chordata > Aves > Psittaciformes > Psittacidae > Coracopsis > Coracopsis vasa. The sequence continues at coordinate 973 of JANHGB010041049.1, read as the reverse complement.
CTTCCACTAGACCAGACTGCTCCAAGCCCCAGCCAGCCTGGCCTTGAACACTACCAGGGATGGAGCAGCTACAGCCTCTCAATGCAACCTGCACAAGTGTCTCACCACTGTAACAGTGAAAAACTTCTTTCTAATACCTAATCTACAACTCCCCTCTTTTTAAAAAAAACATTTCCCTTTGTCCTATCACTACATGCTCTTGTAAAATATCCCCCTCCAGATTTCCTGTATGCCCTCTTTACATATTGGAAGACTGTTCTAATGTCTCCCCTGAGACTTCTCTTTGCCAGGCTGAGCAAGCCCAACTCTCTCAGACTGTCTTCACAGTCCTTGGAGCACCTTTGTGGCCTCCTCTGGACTTGCTCAAGCAGCTCCATATCCCTCTCGTGCTGTGGGCCCCAGAGCTGAACACAGTATTGCATGTGGGGTCTCATGAGAGCGGAGTGGAGGGGCAGAATCTCCTCCCTCGACCTGCTGGACACATTCCTTTTGACGCAGCCCAGGGCACAGCTGGTTTATGGGCTGCAAGTGCACACCGCCCTGTCATGTTGAGCTTCAACCAATTCCTTCTTCTCAGAGCCGCTTTCAATCCATTCTCCTCCCAGCCGGTGTTTGTGCTTAGGATTGCCCTGACCCAGGTGCAGGATCCTGCATTTACCTTTGTGGAACTTCATGAGGTTTGTGCTGGCTCACCTATGTCAGCGGTCCCTTTGGATGGCATCCCTTTCCTCCAGCATGTCGACTGCACCACACAGCTTGGTGTCATCAGCAAACTGCTGAGGGTGCACTCAATCCCAGTGGCATGACATCTTCATTAATGATGTCATAATGGGGTGTCCTGGGTTCAGCCGTAACAGTTATTTTTCTCCTTCATAGTAGGTGGTGCAGTGCTGATTACACAAAACTGGGAGGAGTTGCTGACAGACTAGAGGGTTGTGCTGCCATCCAGAGGGACCTCAATAGGCTGGAGAAA